>JAGDQP010045057.1:0-10271 GCA_022664845.1 Lepisma saccharinum
TGATGACCAAAAGGGTTGCCCATAACCTACTGGTTGTTTACCACAACTCTTTCGAGACATGAAAGTACCTAATTCTGTAGGTAAATGGTAACCCATTTAAAAGGTTTAACAGAAATCAGCGTAAAAACAACCAATTCGTGGGTAGTCAGTTACCTACACGATTGGTACAAGAAGGAATAAACCAACAACATTGTTAATTTAAACAACATGATTAACCCACTGCTCGGTTATGCTAACCGTTTAATGTGCAGGTAAATTTAACCTTCTGAGAATTAGTTATTTTTTAACCTTGATGAGGGTTACCTGAACCGAGTCTCATCCATACGAGATGGCGGTCTGAAGGGCTTCCACTTGGAAGTTTTGTACCAACGCAAAACGTTACGGTAAAGCTTAGGAGGTAATCTAGCAACCCTAAATCTAGGAATGTAGTGCTATATAATTATTATTAATATTCTATTAATGAGAAAGCGTAATATGCAACATTGAGATTCATATAATGAATATCACAGTAGCGCAACTTGTGAAATATACGCATTATCGATCGTAAGCTTCAAGTGTTCGGTGGTGTAGTCATTAGCGCTTCGGACTACAACGCATGAGGTCCCCGGTTCGGTCCCAGCCCGGCGTGCATTTTTTCTTTTTTTCTCAAAGATAACTATAATAAGCTACATATAGTGTAAATCATAACAATAACTTGCTTCCAGACGATTTTACCACATTTTTTTTTACAAATTTTCGTTGGGATGGGTTAAAATAATTAAATACAGTTGTTTATCATAACCCTTTAAAATAACCTACGTGGAGGGTTAAATAATCTGGATCTAACCTTTTTAGCTGGGTTGCGGTAACCTTGTACTTATTAGGCTCTATATTTACCAACTCACTCTGTTACATTAACCCATTTTTGGGTTGCTAGTAACCTTTTATTTCTTTCCGTGTGGGCGGCCACTTGAATCATCTCTACGACCTTCCAAATGTTAAGCCAACTTTGCTCTAGGATAATAAAAAAATGGACCATCCTCTAAATCAACCTAAGGAAGAAGAACAATTAGTAAGAATAAGAAAAAAAAATACTACAGATTCAAAGTACGTATTGATGGATATTGATAAGCTTGTGCAAGATTCTCCATTCTGAAAGAAACAGTGGGCACGGTCTTTTAAATGATGTAGTATATTTTATTTGGTGTTCGACTGTCATATATTTGTTTGATTGACAAAAGTAAAGAAAATGACAAAATTGTCTTGAACTGTGAACATTTTGGATGAAAATGTTCTATTTTCACGGTAACCTTTTGTCTTGCCATGGTGTACTATTATTCACTACAAAAGAAATCAGATAAGTTTTCTCTGATAGTTGACGCAGCTCGTGGGCACCAAGTTTGTACGTTCACTGTACTTGAATAACATTCGTGTTTTGAAAGTCTACACCATCTCTTTCTCATACAAAATTATCCTTCCTTTTCATCAGAATCCATGTCTTAAACAGCAGGAGGCGCGAACCTTTTCACACGGGACTATTGAGTGTATCCGCCAAATTAAGCCACTTGCAGTTGCATTTCCCAGCTAGTCGGTTGATTCACTGCGTAATGAACTTTACAATTGTAAACAGAAAAAAAAAATGTAAGAGAAGAAAGCCATCTTCATATACTTAAAGTAAGTGGAATCAATGCAATTATGTCAATCTTCTCGCACAGAGAATGTCTTCTCTCTTTGGGCGAACCCCTAGTTGGTAGACAACCAACAATACTCAACTCTAATGTTGGCTGCATAAGCAACAGTAGTACGAGAAATTTATAAAACTTGGATGTATATTATTTCGTATGGTCTATTTTAGTATTCACTTCGGCCCGTCTCGAGTGTGAGATGGCACTGTTCTTTTTGGTATCCGTAAATATCAATGCCTCAGGCAGGAATCGAACCCACAACCTCGTGAATGGCTGGCCAGCTACTTCAAATACTTGAACAAAAACGGCATAATTAAAACCGGACGATTGAAATACACAAGGGCGAGTAATGGGGCCGCGGTGGCTCAATTTATAGTAGAGTGCTCGTCTCTGGTGCTAGATGTCGTCGGATCGATCCTGCTCATGTCATGTGGGCTTTGTGGAGGACAAACACTGTGTGCGTGGGTTTTCTCGGGGTTCTCCCGTTTTTTCGCTCTTTCTTCATTCCACCAATTCATCCCATCATCACCCATCCGAAGTTGCCTAAAGACCTTAAAATTAAATTTGAAATTACAAGGGCGAGTAAATGTTTTGATCGAAGTTGACTTTTGGAAACACTTCGAAAAGCGTATTAACAGAAATTAGCTTGTTGGTATTTTCTTTGCGGTGCAAAACCACCAGGAAAAGTTTTTCCACTGAAGACGCAGTTATTTGTTCACATGAAGCGTAGTTTTGAACAGGTTACAAATACGCAAAATGCAATAATTTGAGGAGCATGATACTGTTTTGAAGCGTACAAAGTCCTTAAGTTTTTTTATCATTGGAAACTCCTTTCACTCCTGAATACTCGCACTTACATTTAAATAAATAGATCTTACTAATTAACAAGTGATTACTGGTTAACTGACACTCTTGTAGTGGTTAGTTTTGATTAAGTGTTGATCAGTAGTTAGTGAGCGACGTAGACAAAACATTTTCTATTATCTCGGTGTAAATATTCCATGGAAAAGAAAGCCCATCGTGAAAAACCTATATTCATTTCGCGCGCGTGTCATCATCCGTATTAGATTCTGTGCGTAAAGACCATTAGAGCTCAAAGCTTTTGCTGTCAAAATGCTTATTGGATGTGAGCGAGTACGTGTGAATGTGTGGGAGGCAGACTTACGTAGATAGAGAAGAGGAATGAAGGAAACATACAAAGCGATCGTCGTATGTCTTCAGGGATAATCTCTCAGTTCAACAGGTTTGCCTGGCTGCCTCTTCCTGCGAACAAAAACCTATCGATTTGAACAAAAGATCATCGAGCGGGGGGAAAAGCGGAGATGTGGGGGCGGGTTAAAATTGGGGGAAGTTGTAACACAATGTAACAATGTTTCCTATCTCTCGAATGCACTCAGCGGGGTCGATGAATGTTAGCGTATAGACAAGAAGAGATGATTTATTACCCGTAGGACATAAAGCTGCTAAATTTTTCCAGACATAAATCATCATTCTTAGTTGAAAAGACTTCCACAAATGCATTTTATTTTACGATTTCAGAAATGTGTGTATAGAGAAAGAGGCATTTTAACAACATTTTGATGACAAGGTAATTTGAATTTTATCAGCTAATTTCTATTAATTTTCTCCTCATTTTCTTAATTACCTTTTCAATAATATAGTGGACTCTCTGTAATTCGAACTTGGATAATTCGAATTATTGGTTAACTCGAACAGATATTTATTCCCTTTGAAATTCCTATTAAAACCAATGTTAAAATTTCACATGTAACTCGAATTTTCAAACCTCTTATTTTGATAATTCGAAGTCACGATTTCATGAATTTATAAATAAAGGAAATACAGTATTCCTGAAATTCAGTGTCTCAAACATTTGCTCCAGGAGTTTATGACGGACGGATAGCAAACAGAAGTGTTTAGTTTCAGCTATTTTACATCTATCCCAAGACAGTCGTAGAGAAGATAAAATTTCTGTTTGCTAGTATAAAGCCTTCATTCTCCGCTCAATCACGTAGGATTGTCTACCCCTTTTTTGTGCAGATGTACTCCTCCTCCAGTACAAAACAAGTGAAATTCTTCTTAAATAAACTGAGTTCACGTAATAAGTGAAATTGATATTTTGTTCATCGTGTAAAATAAGCAAACCAAGGGAAACACTAATCCCGAGGTAACTAATGTTGCCACACATGTATGTGATTTTATGTATCAGTACATTAACTACATTGCACTTTTTAAAATTGAAATGTGTAAGGGATCTGTATGGAATATTTGGTATTTACTTGTCAGTATAAATTATAGGAAATGTTACGGTAGAGAAATTATCACTAAAGCGCCAATTCGAAAAAAAATAAAATGGCCGAAAGTGCGATGGCTAGTAAAAAGTTGAAAAGGAGTGGCAAGGAGTGGAAAAGGAAAAAGAGTTACATGAACTTCTTAGCAAACTGTGAGAAGAGAGCTATCATACAAATAGCCTTAGAAACTATTCTGTTTCATTGACTCTCACCTGAGGTATCTAAATCTGCGAAAGGTCTGCTTGTTTTCGAGTAAAAGATGATTAACTCTGGCTGAGCGTTGTTTTCATTCGTACAAAATAATGTATTCAATATGTAGGTATGTACGTACAATCTTCTTTATTTATGTAGTTAGATACTGACTAAATTATTATTAACTGCAGTTAGCTAAATGTTTACATTATGTAGAATCTATTCAGTACGTGTGGTTAGGTTACGTAAGAAAAGGAAACTACAGTACAGCCGGGAATTTATTTAGAATATTAATTTCATTTGGACGGAGTATAAAACATGATCGGACGAACAAGGTTTGTTTAAGGGAATTTACACCACAACTAACGATATCTACCGTTAGACCACCAAGAAAAGGTACTAATAGATAAGCAGTCTTTTAATTAAGAAGCGATACCTTATGAATATACATTTTTCAAGTTCCAAACTCGTCTTTACATAGATCTACGTAAATCAAAACCTTGAATTTGCAAATCTCGTTCTATCAAATACAAATCATACTCAGGGGCTTCTTTAGACGACTCTGAACAATAGGCAATCAAATCAATAAAAAGAAACAATTGTTCTTACATACAGAACTAGTAATAAAATTAACTTTCCAGACCACGAACTAGTAATACAGTAAATAAATAAATAAATAATTTAATCTATTTGTGCTTGCCTGCATAACTTCTTAAAGGAGCTACTAAACTTCTAAGAACGAGTCGGAGTCCACTTTAACAAACACTGTAGATCGCGATCTTAGAAGTATCCAATCTCATTTAGGATATTTATACACGCTCTGTTGATGTGAAATTATATTAGTAATTGTGTTAGGTTATGGAGGCTTAAACCATCCTTAGCGCAGGAAAACAAAACCCGTCTTACTCTGTATATGGTGGAGTGACCAGGTTGTAAGTGTGCAGCAATAGAAGTCAAAAACTGGTGCAATACATGTTTAGATCAACCTTAAGTTATTTTTACTTTTCTGTTGCTACTCATTTATCCTGAGTGACTTTTAGCTCGAATACAGAATTTTCAATATTTCAATGCCTTTAAATATCAGTTAAGCACTAATGTTCAATCAGTAGTATTTTAGTACTAAAAATGCTATTTATATTGATCTAAAGAAATATTCTTCTCAAATAACAATTTTAGAATTCGTTTTCTAGTTTACTTTTTACTCTAGCTTTTCCCACATTCCCACCTTCTTGGCTTTTGTAATTTGTAAAATTTAGACTAAATCTTATGAAATCCTTTTCTTGTTCTTTTTTGTCTTAACATGTTTTTCCGTTGTTTCCGAAAGTTATTTTAATAGTTGTGACTGTATTTCCTCTTAAAACCCCTGAACAATGACGAAGAACTCTCATAAAGTTTCTGAATACCTTCTCTCATCCCAGGGAAAAGGCCAGGAGAAAAATAACATATAAAGCCCCGTAGTATTTTTGTCCAATTTTGTATTCGTGTTCCTTCCGTATCCTTAAGGATAAATCTCAGAACAAAAGAGAAGTAGAGGGTGGGGGTATACTGGAGATAGCTTTGTTCCTCTAAAAGACCCCAAGGCACTTCCCGTTTGCCATATAAATTCACACTCCTCTTCCTTTTCCCCCAACCAGTACTTTCTTAGCAGAGCAAGAAATTTCTCTCTCCCTCTCTCTGTGTATGGTTTAGAGGGTGTTTGTGTATATAGGGACCTTTAGTGGCGGGGGTTACTTTTCCCTCGATTACGGTTAAGAAAGATAAATGCTAGTGGCTTAAAGTTTGACCAAAGAATTCTTCTCACGGAGAATTGTTCTCTTTTTTTTATCTAGCTGTTCCCCTTTCTGTCTTACGGTCTTTCATGACCTGGATCAAATTTTTACCGAATGCATCTCCCCTTGTGTTTTCCCCTTAGCAGTTTCAGATATTGTGATCTAAAGAGATTCCTGAGCAAGCGGAGATGATGATGATGGTATATAAGATGTAGAAATCCTTTCTTTATGCTAGAACAAATTGTAGCAATTAGTTTAAGAAGCACTTTGCATTATATGTAATATTATACAATGAATGAAATGTGCATATCCTGTTTCCTGTTTCTTTCTTTCGGGCCGCAAGAGGAAATCCCAAACGGTCTGTATAAGTTTGATAAATTCGTAGTACTTTGGAATTGATGTGGAAAATTTCTTTGACAGGAACTTCTGCTCCTTAGGAATGGCAAAAAAATAAAATAAAACACTTTTATTTAGTGAAGGTGAAGAAAAACATCTTGTCTTATTTGTGGTTTATTTGGTTGCTTTTTTTTTAAATATTAATTTCTATTTGATTATTTCCACTCTTCTATGAAAAATTAATGTAATGTTGAGAAAATTCCTATCATTGTATATCTTTCCAATGTTGTAAATGTATTGAAAACAGAATTGCAAATAGCGTTAACGATACATTTATAAATTATGTTAAAATAGAAAAATATTTGTATAAATTCAAACCTTTCTATGGTAAGTTCTACCAAACATTTTCTTGAGAAGAGAATATGAAATTGATTTTTTTATCGAAATTACTTAATTTTGAAATAGCTCTTCATCTAAATCCATTGTAAAATTAAATTAATGTAGAGCAGTATTTCTAAAATCTTTTGGTATCGCGGACTACTGTATAACACACATACTGTATAGTATTAGACTACTGTATTGTAGGAAACAGTATACATGTACGCAGATAATCAATATTCACGAGGTCTACCAAGCTCAAATAGTTTCCTCATACGTGATAATAATGATACAAATTGTGATACTTATATGAAAAACACAAAGTTCTTGATTATTCACTGTTAAAGAAAAAAATACACTTCTAGTTTTCTCAAAAATACATCTTTTGAACTGGTCACATGATTTCAGTTTTGGTCACTTCTTAATAGTTTAGACGTGAAAATTGGGAACAGACGGGGTACTTCACAAGTACGAGTGTACAAGAAAGCGGCTCTGGTGGACTAGAAATGAATATAAAACTTCGCGAGAACTGGAATGGAACATGGTTTTGAAAAGACACTAAATTGATAAGATCCTGGATTTTAATGCATTGGATGAGTGTGTTTACAGTTTTCTTTTAAGTTAACAGAATGGTACCTACAACGTGAGTCTTGACCTTCTTTAAGTCCCATCCCCTACTCTACTCCGACCTGAGCCAAATATGGTAAGGGCTTAAGTATTATTAAATTCGAGTTGTATAGTTTGTATACAACAACAAATATTGTTAATTAGGTTTGAAAGGAATGCGTAGACTGCGACGTTAAAATCCAAGAAAAATTGAAAATGAAAAGACATTGGAAACCGTGCAAGTTTCGCTGCTTCAGCCTGACTAGTTGTCAGTTCAAGGATTTATTCATGGGCCTATCTTCATTTATTTTATCTGAGACATTTCGAGCAACACTGTTTTCAACTCGTTATTGTAAAGTGTTAATATTGACCTGTACAAGTCGACAAGACCACAAGAGCTCGGTTTGTATCCTCTATTGTATCTTCTGGTAACTGTTTTCATGTGTAGCTAGTGTAACTTACTAACACTAATAACAGAAAAGTTTCTCTGCATTTCATTTTACAGCGTACGTCTTACACTTCTCACTTTGGCAAATGTAATCCAAGTTGGAAGAAACTTTGTAAGCTAAACCCACAAAACGAAGGCAACAAAGCATATGAGGATTCTTCTTTTTAAACAAAATTTTAATGTAACAAGACGTTACAACGCCAGTATTGCACCAGTAATAGTACTAGTATTATTAGCATAGCTGAAATAGAACTTTCCCTGTCATTTGCAGGCATGTTACTACTTTAAGACAGAAACCAGCCATCTGCGACCATATGTGTGACGTTGGAACTTTGGGTTTAGTTTGCTTCTCTTACAAGAGCTCGTTGCTTCTCTCTCTCTCTCTGAAAATGTGACGGTCTTCGTAATCTGGTGATGAGTCTGCACTCTCTCCCTTCTCTCCTCTGGCTTCAAAAGTACCTAAGTTGATGGAAGTCAAAGTTTAATTTGATGAAGCTGTAGGGAGATTTTAAGTTTTTTATGACCAGTTATTACGTAGCAGACTCATTTTACTCTTAGAACAGCTTTATGCTTGAAATTCTCAATTTCCTTTTTTGAGCTCGAGGATCTTGGAATATGAGGTCAGTATGAAATTTGTTATTTAATTGTTTCATTTCTAGTTGCACGTTGAAGAAAAACAACTTAAAATTTGTTTCTATTATGATATTTAGAGCAAGTTCCTTGGATTCTACACGTAAAAATAGTAGGAAACTGTTCTCTGACATGAGTATTTCCAAAATTTGTTAAAGAAACAGTTGCTTTCAGTAGAAGTTGAAATTGTTTATTTGTTCTGTTATATGCACAACACAACATGTAAGTTCAATAGAATAAGGGATACCGGTAACTTCTTAAATAGTGAGCAATGCCTGTAACAAAACGTTGCATTTTCTATTTAACGCATTCGATTCTTCCTTGCAGCTTTTTTGTTTGATACTGATTTCGTACTAATCATTCAAGTAGTTTCTAAGTACGGGACATTCTGTTAACGTTCGACGAAACCACACTTAACTTCGTAATGATAAAGGTAAGATAAAATGATTTTTATGTGCGGTAACAGCACTATGGCTTATGCCCACCCCGAGAACTCAACTTCGTGTACAAGACAGTGTTAATGCAAAGATAAACATATGCATGCCACCTCGAGAACTCAACTTCGTGTACAAGACAGTGTGAATGCAAAGATCAACATACTAAACCACTTGCTACTAAAGTCATTCTTAGTCATCAGTCATTCTACTTTGCTTTCATGATACCTGGGCTACAGAAATTTACCTCAAACCCAGGTTATATTTTCCCGCTTTTTTTCGTGTAAAAGTGATACTCAAATGGAAAGAAACAAGGAACTAAATCATGACATCATCTGAAATGATGTTATTGCGACAAATGGTGTAGGAAGTGTCGGTTTAGTAAATCACAATCGAATTTGTACCCAACAGGTTTTGCTGAATTTGATTGGAAGCAAAACATTCACAAAAACTTACCAAAATTTGAACAATTTTGAGATGAAGCAAAAGTTTAAAAATATAAACGTACACTTTTCGTATAAAGCAGATTTTTAAGACATTGAAATATGAATTTATTTTTGGAGGTTAGGCATCTATGATACAAGTCGAGATAGGGTAGAATAAAGGATGCGGTAAGGAGTCGGCTAGAGCCTGAGTTGAAGGTATCATCCAGGCACTTGCTTAGTGTGACTAAGGAAAACCCTGGTCTGTCGCTGTTATAGAACCCAGAACCTCCTAAAAGCGAAATCAACGCTTTATCAATTAAGTTACAGTACTAAGTATTTAAAATTATTATTTCATTATTTATTCCAGCTACATGTAATAAAACTTTAAAGTTTATTTTGTATCGGTCAGCCTAGTAACTTTTCACTTCGTCCCGACATGATTATCCGTCATGTTCTAGTTAAAAGCCACAATCACAAACATCCATGCACCAGTCGGGATTCGAACCCGGGACCTTCGAGTTGTTGGCTTAGGGCCTTAACCCTCCTACTACATATAAATATAATAAATGCGAAAAGAGGACCATTTTCCCTCTATAAAATCTGAAATGATGCCCATAGACAAATCATTAAAATAGCGGTCATTGTTATAATAGTAATTAAATATAAACAATAAACATTTGAGACGAAATCGAGACTGAATTAATTAGAAAAAAGACAACATAGCTGTTATTTGCTTTCTGGCACAAACACTGAGAATCAATCTCTCTTCACTGTCTTAACAGAATAGATCATTTAAGAATGCTTAATCCATGTTGTATATTTTTGAAGCAAATCTTTTAATTAATATTCATCTGTTTTGGGTAAAACTACTTCATAAATTATCCTGGATTTATTTTCTATACTTTTCAGTGACCTAAAAAAGTATAACTTCTCTTCTTTGCTCGTCTCTACTCTGATGTATTCACATGTTTTTACATAATTTCTTTTCCTGTCTGTTTATGTGTTACACATTGATGCGTGGTTTTGATGTCACTTAATGGAAGGTCCTGTTTTCTATCGTGCAGTTTCTATGTTAGTGTCTATTTACACTTGCACTTT
>JAGDQP010045058.1:0-15701 GCA_022664845.1 Lepisma saccharinum
AGTTGTATTAGAAACTCAAAATTACAGTATTAACGGCAAACAATAATTGCATCCAATCAGCAGTTTGAAGGATATATTTCCAAGTGCAAGTCTACTCCTACTTTTATGTGGGTTCTTCTTGTCGCTTACTTTTCTTGTATATATATTTATTTTTCTTAAATTATGTTTATATATGACAAAATCACGATGAATGATCCTTACCCTAGGAACGCCAAGATAATTTCATCTCACGGAATGTCAAGATGAGTTATTTTCGAAGCATGTAATAATCAATAATAATAACCAACTAACATAAAACAACAGAAGTTTCATTTTAATAGCACCACTGAAAATTCATTAGTGCTGCAAAGTTGATGCTCTGAACGGTAATTCGCTGTAGTACCTTCACCACAAATCGTGTACAGTTCAAATACTTTTTCAAAAGCTGGTAATATTGCAATTGGTCTGAAGTCATTAATGTCTCTACTATTATTAGATTTTGGGATAGGACAAACCAGGGCAGATTTCCATTTGTCGGGGAAAGTACATGTTTTAGGGATAAGTTAAATGCTATCAATAGGGGATATTTAAATATATCAACACATCCCTTAACTACATATGAGGGTATGCCATCAGAACCAACTGTCGTCTTCGATTTTAAATTTTTGATAACATTTTCAACTTCCTTGAGTTAAATTTGGTCAATGCACAGTGTCCCTATGTCATCATTTCTATTACTAACAGCATCACCATTAAGATTATTATATGTGTGAGAGGAGGATAGAAATACCGATTGAAAATACTGAGCGAATGCATTCCCTATCTCATCATTCCTAGACAGCTCCTGACCTTCAAATTTTAATACATTTGGCGATAGGTGCTTTTTTTTGTTGATAAAATTCCACAGTTCGCTCGAGTTGGTATTAATGTTATTTTCAGAATTTATTATAAAACTCTTATAAGCAATTCTAATGTCTTTCTTAATTTCCCTACGTAATCGAGCAAATTCTTGATAGAAAGGTGCTGGGTTCATGGTTTTGACCCTGGATTGTTTATGATAATATGCCTTGACCTTAAGTTTTCTAATAATATCTTTGGTGAACCAACACGGATACTTTGAAACAGTACTTATTTTACGAGGAACACACCTATCAAATATAGACAATATTATAGAATTTACTCACTAAGTTATTAACATTCCGATACACTTGTAAGAATTCCCAATCAATAGCTTGTAGTTCCTGATACAACATCAGAAAATTTGCCTTCCTAAAATTATAATAATAAGTGTTGCTTTTCTGCTTTTCTTTCTTGACCTTTCTGTTAACTATTTCTATTATTATAGCTGGGTGATGGATATCTTCCGGTACCAACGGTAACAATTCTCTATTAACTTCAACATTTTCAAGATTTGACAGAACTAGATCTAGTGTGCGATTATTATTATTGGCAACATTGTTGAATGATCTCAAATCATAAAAAATTATATAAATTTCTACACTTTAAAGATGCGCTTGGCTCAAAATCAAATTCGGTACCGGTTAGCTCCGGTAAATTGAAATCACCAATGAGGAGAATAGGACTGCCTTGCGGACAAGTGGATTCAATGCATGCAAATAGGTTATCATACAAATCTATACCTGAAACCCGCACAAAATATACAACACAGATAAACATTGGTCTCCCCTTTACAGTTATTCTAGCAATCAGACACTCATATTGATCATCACAGCTATTCAATAAATACAGATTGAATTTTTCAAGAGCCGAGATAAGTACCCCCCCCCCCTTTGACTTTTCAGTTTTATTAATATTGCGATAGTCATTTGTTTTACCGCGCAAGGATCTAGCATTCTGAATGGCGGACTCAAGTTGTGTGTGTTTGTAGTTTAATGTCAGACGAACAAAATGACGTATGTGTCAAATGAATATGCTGCGTACTTTTCACTGGCGCCATCTCTTAGGTAAACCGGAAACTACTTATGCATACACCTGGTATAAAACTATCAGAATCAAACTACCTTCCTCTTTCACTCTCACATGTAAAGCACACCGTATCTGTTGTATTCTGATTCTTGCAAATTAAGCTATTACATTGCTGACAGTATGCAGATTACACAGAATTTCACTCTTCCATTTAATGACTAATGGACAAAAATAATATTTTGACTATCATTTTTGACCTGATCTCGGCGTTCCGAGGGACAAACGACAGAAAATACGTTTTCATTTTTTTCTTTTGTTCTTTCTTTTCTTTTTTTTTTAACTAAATCGTCTTTATCGATGTTGTGCACGAAACTCCAGAAACAACACAAGCAATGCACGAATTAACTCATTTAACCAGTCGAGGCGGTATTATACGTGATGTAATTTATATAAGTACTGTAGCACACAAGTTTCTGGGAGGAATTTATCAATGAAATAGATTTCCCAAAGGGAGATAAGCTTAGTAGAAGGGGAAAGCGAATGACAATTTACTGTAGAAATAGGAGAACCGACTTCACCTTATCATTTGCCACCCCACCCCCCAAACACTTAAACTTTGGGGAACCAGGGCCCCCAAAGCTCCCCCGGGATCGGCGCCATTGCTCCATAACGCCCATTACAACAAGGTCCATTCAGTAATCTGTAGATGTGATTTTTTTTTTTTTAGTTTGCCGAGTGGGCACTTTACTTACTTGTCTACGCCTGAAAACATCATATCACTTTCGGGGTCGCGGTGTCTCAACAGTTCGAAGCCTCACCTCTGGCGGTTGGAATTGTCGGTTCAAACGCTGCCCGTATATGGGGGTTTTGAGGTGGACAAACAGCGTGTGCGTGGATTTTCTCGAGGTTTTCCCGTTTCTTCCCACTTTCCTCATCCCATCAATCATCCATCCGACCTGAGTCAAAGTTGCATAAAGGCCTTAAAAATTAAATTAAATCATATCAATTTCTTGATAATCCTTGTTATAAGTGATCCAACCGATCACAATATGGCACTGATGTTTATGCAACAAAAATAAAATCTATAGAGTGCAGAATTGTCTACTGTTTCCTAAAAAAAAATCATGAGAGTGATAAAAAGAGTAAGAAAAAATAAAATAATAATGGGGCTCTAATAAGTCACACGCATCGTGCCATGTTGGACTTCCTTGTTTATCGTAGTAAATAGGGAATGGTTAGTCAAGAACCACGATAATCGATCGCTTCGCCATCTATTGATAAATCTCAGAGTTATTTTGTCGATACGAAGTAGTGAAAGGTACTGGGGATATACTCGAGCAGTCTCATGAAAAATATATTTTTGATTACAAATTTGTGATTTCTGTTTTTACGGTATAGATAGCCTAAATTATCACCATGGCGGACAACGAGCAAAAAGCAAATCAGCTTATGGCTGAAGCAAGCAAGAAGCTAACGTCGTCAAAAGGATTTTTTGGTTCGCTATTCGGGTGAGTCAATCGCAAGTGGTGTTACAATAATTTATATTTCTACACAGGTGATGAGTCAAAATGACGTAGTGCTATAGATATAGAATAGAAAAATGCATGCACGTACGCTAATTTGCGTTTATGTGTGTAACTCAAGTGCATTAATTCGTTTTAAGTTCATGAGTATTTTCTGTTTAATCACGCACCGTATTTTACAAGTTTTAATGCAGTGTCAAAAGGAAAGGACACCGTATTCTGTACCTTTACCAGAATGGTATATTCCCTAGTTAACTAATATTAGTAATTTTAATATTAAAAGTTCGTTACATTGTTTTCTACTTTTTGTTTTATTACGCAGCGTATGTGGCTTTGTAATCGTATAAATTGACCTAGGGTGATCGTACCAGTAATGGACCAGGCGCAAGTTGTTGACCAATAAGTTGTTGGAGAAACGAACTAATAATAGAGTTTATATTGCATACAGTAGCAAACAAAGTACGTTTTATACTTCCGTAGGTTTTAATAGTGTATAGTAAACCCCAAACGCTTTGCAATTAGGAAATGCATCATGTAAACTACGTAAAGTGGATCTGGAAGAGAGCAGTGCACACAAAAAGAGGACTGAGTTACAGCTAATACAAGATATCCGACCATATCTACTAGAAGGATCGGCGAAATAATTATTCCTTCGTGGTTCAAGAAGCAGTCTACACTAAATAGAATGAATTATCTACCCTGGAACAGTCGTAGTTCACAATCGGTTACTACAAACTGGTCAACTACCGGTACTTATCAACTTGAGCAATATATTTGGGTGAAGTTCGCAGAGCCGATCCAGCCACTGTTGATTAAGTTGTAAACAGTAAAAAAAAAAAAAAAAAAGTGTAAGATTTGAAAATGCGTATATACAAGAAAAGAACCTAACCTAACCCACTGCAGCTTAGTAAACACTAAAAAACAATGAACAGAAGATAATTGGATCGGCTCTGCGGAATAGCCATATATTTGTGTATTGTCTTGTTAGATGAAACAAATGCGAGCTACTTTTTCGTCAACTTACGGTCTACACAGTCTCAGGCTTTGTTTTGTAGACAAATAAGTATTTTTCTATTATATAAACGCCATATCTCGTTTACACCTGAAATTTTCCTTATTTGGTCAACCATTGATTACGTTACCCTAGTATCAATAGTTACTCTTTCAGACCTATTAAATTCTTTGGTAATTAACCTATGGCAGGATCTTTTTGTTCTCTAAGCAAATCAGTTTGCCTGTCTTGCATTGTATAATGCTGAACTCTAGATATACAAATGACTAAAAGGTTTGCTAACTAGGATAATCTTTACTTTTGGGGTCCCAGCCTCTGCCTGCTATTAAGCCATATGTACTGGGGCAGAACGTGTGGGCGTAGGTTGTTTATATAATAAATTACACTTGACGAAACTATATATTTTTTTGCTCTTTACTGACCATAAAAAATCTGGAAGCGAAAGTTTGGCTATCGTAATAGCAGACAAAACAATTTTAATTTTCATACCGTAATTACATCCTTATTGTTTTTCTCATATATTACAAAAGTTCACAATATGTATATTGTGAAAAAAAAAAAAAATATTAAGTTGCACTTAACTAAAATTTATGTATTAAAAAAATACCTTTGTAAAGAATTGTAATAAAAGCCAGCGCTTGCAAGCATACTGTGAAATTAAACTAAACTGCATTTGGATACAAAAAATCCAATAAAATAAAATAGCAACATGCCAAAATTTTATCAGTGTCATATCAGCAAAATTAAAACATGAAATAAACAATACTTCTAAACCAGAGAGGTAAAACGTCAATGTATGATCAAGCGTAAATTTATAAAAAAATTCCAAATACTTTAAATTCCATATTAGTATGTGGGCAGTCAATCAGTAATAAACCCTAAAAGCTATTCTCTCATTAGGTGACCTACAGTCTGTGAATTTCGAGACTGAGCGCGGAAGATGTTCATTAAATAGTTATACATTACTTGAAGAATGCACCGAGGTCGTCCTCAAGATGACGTATCATATTTCTCGATGATCGTCATTCGAATCTGATCACAATAAAAATAGTTCAGGCTATTCTCTTTCGTCTCTTGTAGATTAAGCAGTCCTATTTCACATGAGCTTAGAACACTGATAGCATTCGTATTTCACATTGACACAAACACTATCTTTATATCTCAGCATGCCTGACTTTTGTCCCAGTAGTTCATAGATCGCCACCACAATTCAACGGAATGACGGGGCAGCATTGTATATGTTGTTTCGCTCCTTTTTCTTGACCCATATAAACATTCTGTCATCTGAGTGTTAGCATCACTAGCAGAATCAACGAAATTCTTTTGGTAACGTACTCTTTGGTCTAGAGTCCTGTACGCTAGCCTTTCATCGCTGTAAATTGTACAACACCAGGAGAATTGCGTGCCTTGTCTCGCCGCTGAACTACTACTCTCCATAACTCCACTACTGTTGACAACACGATGACCCGAGAGACCACCTCGCTTACCGCATACTGGTAGATTATTTCCTTTACTAAAGCCCGATCGTGAAGATTCCTCAGTTGCTTTTACATGGTAGAACTAAGTAGCGCTCACCTTCATCTCAACTATTCACAAATGTTTCTCTTGCTAAAGGGGCGGGGGTGTTACAATAATCCAGTCAATCAGAATGATTATCAATGTCAATTAGACTAAGGGAAGGATGGGGAAAATTACCCGTAATCCCAATGCATGAACGAATTGAGAATCAGATGATTCATACTGATAACCTACGGTAACTGAAGGTTAGGTCACCTGTTGCGATAGATACGGACCGGCAGGTCACCTGTTACGAGAATAACCTCTAAAGGTCAAGTAACAAAACTTGTAAAAAGTGCTACATAAATTTAGCTATAAACCTTTAATATATAAAACTCAAAGATCAGTCATTAATCAGTTCAAAACAGAGTATCACAAAACTAAATGACTAACTAAAATCGCAACCTCCCAACTCTATAAGTACCGTATAGTAATTAAATGCAAGTAATTTTAAGTTCAGTAGCCAATCTCTAGCAATACAAACATATAAAGAAATTGCACAGTGTGTTAACGTCGAAGTTTAAATAAAATTTATTGCCAAAAATAAAAGCCAATAAAATCCATTCAGCGTCATATAACAGAAGTATGTAATATAGGGAATTACCAGTAGATTGAGTATAGCTAGCACTTTGTAGTGAACCATCCGACTTGATTCAGAACGATTGAGGCGTGTAGGTGGACCAGTTATGTGACCTTTATTTTTCAACTGTATTTTCACTATGTCAACTATCTAGTTGGAATAAGGATATTTTGTCAGTATGAAAACTTTATTGAAAAAGACATTGATTTTATGCAAATGGAATACCACAATCTTACTTGCAAGTATTCCGTTATAAATTTATTAATTGTTTGATATAAGAAACTGCGATTTCGATTGATATCTGCTTATGTAAAATACAATGAGATCCTTATCCTTGCAAGAAATGTAGCATTTGCTAATCTCGATTTGAATGCAGTTTTGTTTAGTTTGATTGTAAACCTTGATTTCTGTTCTGGTTGTCCATTGACGAACTTATTTTTTTTCAACAATACTAAAGTATAATCAAAATTGTGATTTATGTGAGATATGGTTAAATCTGTTATGTAAATAAAGAATGCTAATTCTGGTATTTTCTTAAGAATGATTCAGAGCTTCTGCAGGCAAGGAGAGAGAGGTCCTGGCTCATGTAGAGTGAAATTTAGTCTTCCCTAGACTAGATTTTAATTATTAATATTACTTCAGTGTAAAGTATCTTTCGTATTACTGAGCCCTGAAGTTTGTCAGAGAAGAAGTTAGTTAGTTAGAGAGTAACTGTTGGTGGTAGCCCTGCTCAACCTGTGTACCGCAAGATTGAAGGCGTTTCGTGTACACGAGTTTTACGTAGTCTCAAGACTCAAGTATATCTATTTTCTGTTGCGCAGTAGATTAATTCATATTTGCCACAAGGATAATAACATCACAATCAAATCATTTAATTTCTCAGAAGTTGTAAATCACTCTTAAGAAAATACCGGAATTAGCATTCTTTGCATATGGATCTAATCATTATGTGAATCGCAGAAGTAGAGAATTTTGATATGTTATTTTTATTTTTAATATTGTTGGAAATAAGTTTGTCATTGTGCAACTAGAGATGGCATTCAAATCGAGATTGACAAATCCTACGCTTCTTATAACGACAAGTCTCTCATTGTGTTTTACAGAAGCAGGTATCAAAATCGTTGTTTCTTGATACTAAAATAACTGGTGAAACTAGATCCCATGTGGGGTGGGTGTGGTCAGTCCCACGCTCGACTGGCTTTACCTCCCAAGGTGTCCCAAAATACCAAGGACATTTGGGTGTTAAATTTTATAGGGGTCTGAGTGCACACCAGAGCTCCAGGCTCTGAAGAAAAGTATCCAGCGTACTGGCCGTGATTTCAACCCAGGCCCATCGATTCGTAGTCAGACGCACGACCGCCTTCTAGCTTCTTAATACTAAACTAAATAATTAATCAATTTATAACTACATTATTGCAGGTAAGATTTTGGAATTCGATTTGCATGAAATTTGTCTTTTTCACTACTTTTCATACTGACAAAAGGTCATCATCAAATAAGTGATAACTCAGAAATTTATTGAGTTCGCATAGTTCAGATATTATCACTTCCTTATACTTTCAACAGCAGGTATTAGTAGTGTTTATATTCAGTTTGCACAAAATCGCAGATGTTAAAGTTCTTGGATTCAGAGTATGTGTCTGTAGAAAGACGAATAAATGTTAACTACAACATCGACATTAATGGACAAACAATCAGGTAGCCTGAATTGCATGATTACGTGTACCAATCGAACCTGCTGGCCTCGATAGCCGTGTGGGCTAGGAGGTTGTAGATTCGAATCTCACCTGGTCCATGGGAGGATTTTAAATTCATTGCATTCATATCTTCGGGACAACGGCTCAGAGACAAAGCTTGAGCACCAAACTAACTTCATGCAGAGCAGTGGACAGAATTGCCAACTTCACTCACTTGAAAAACTGGAACATTTTCGTGTCCTACATATTTTTCAGGGGACAGGCAGCTGGAAAGTGGGATTGTCCCGCCCAAAGCGGGACGATTGGTTACCTTACGGTAGTAAGAGGAAGGCAGGAAGGCACTGCTGCTTAAAATTTGTTTGGAATTTTGTTGGTGAAAGGGGGAGGTGGAGAATGTGCAACACCCTCTCGCATACAAATGTGCCGTATTTTAAAAACTTGACTTTCACCCATGTGTTAGGCCCAGATTAACCGTGACAGTGCCGTGAGTGTAACACTCAAACAATGCCGTATTATTTTGTATCGCTCTAATCAGAACTGTTTTTCGTGCTTACGAAGCTTAGTAACCAGAATGCATAGGAAACTGAATTGACAGTTTACCGACTGCATTTGTTTACATCGGGTGACGTAACAGTCTACGTGAACGCCCACCAGTTAGCCAGTTGTTTAACCGTCTTTTTTGCTCTTATCTATGGTAATTTTAACATAGTATAAGTCAGGGTTGCCAGGTGTTCAAGATGAAAGTACGGGACAAAATTGCGAGAACCCAAAAATCGCAATCGAAGGATCAAAAGAGAGGGAAAACAATTGTGATCAAGTTATAATTGGGCATACAATAATGTTTAAGGTAACGAGATGTTGGTAAACATAGGGTTTAAATCCGCACCTATCTCTAAGCGCATGGTCCCCATGAGGGGCTATCGCGTCCCACTGTCTCTTCACTCTGTCTTGACAATCCCAGAACCCCTAAATTTCACGTACTTCCCCAAATCCATGAACATGGAAACGAATGGGTCGTTTTCAGTATTGGCTCTACCTTATTTGACCATCATCTCCAACCGTTTGTCCAGGCTCTCCCTTCCTACATCAAAGACACCAACAATTTCCTCTCCACAATACATTCTAACTCTGATGCTCTCCCACCTGACACCAACTTAGTTACAGTCGACGTAACGTCACTGTATACCAACATTCCCCACACCCGTGGCCTCGCTGCCCTTGAACACTTCCTCGATACAGGCCCCAGTCCTCGTAAACCCAGTACACCATTTCTGCTTCAGCTATCTCAGTTTGTCCTCACCATGAACAACTTCACCTTTGAGAACCACAATTTCGTGCAAATCAAAGAAACAGCCCTCGCATGGCTCCTTCCTACGCTAACCTTTTCATGGAACCCAATATCTTAACTCCACACCTCTCAAACCTTTCACCTGGTTTCGCTATATCGACAATATTTTCTTGATCTGGACCCACGGACTAGAGTCGCTGGAAATATTTCTGCAAAACCTCAAACTGCACCCTCACCGTCAAGTTCACCTGGTTCTTCTTGAGGGAACACACAACTTTCTTTCATGTGGATGTCTGGCTCAGAAACAATCGACTTGAGACAAGCGTTCACGTCAAACCTACCAACAGTATGCAGTATCTCCATTTCAACAGCTCTCCTATCCATACCATACCAAACACTCTCTTCCATACGCTCTTGCTGTCCGGGGCTCTCGCAACTGCTCCTCGGATAACCTGCTCCAAAACTATTTCAGTACTCTCTCCTCAGCTTTCACTGCCCGTGGATATCCCAAACACCTCATCCGTAAACAACTGGACCGTGCCCGTAATTTCCCCAACTCCAACCAAGCTCCCTCCGCTCCCAATCTTCTCACCCAGTACCACCCCAGCCTGCAGGCCCTCCAAAAACTCCTCAAACTGGCACACCCCATACTCATTGCGTCACCTGAAACTGAAAGTGTTTTCCCGTAGTGTCCCAAAATAGTCTACTGCAGACCTCCGGATCTACACGATTCTCATTAGAACTGGACCAATCCCGCCCCCAAACCTGGCAAGTGCAATAGACCCCGCTGCAAAAATTGTTCTATTTTTTGACCCCATTCTGTCCTTTGTACATTGTCACTCACAAGACATACTTTTTCCGACACTCCGGCAATTGCATATCTTCCAACCTCGTTTATCCTTCTGCTTTGTAACCTATGTTCCGCCTTCTACGTTGGCGAAACCCAATCTCCTCCAACATACCGCATCAGCAACCATTGCTACTCCTCCAAATATCAACTACCGCACCTCCCCATACCTGAACACACTTCCTATCACGGTTGCACCTTTGACGAAATCTTTCGAGTCCGAATCCTGACATTAGAAAAGAGATGGGAGGAGACGTACATCTCTATCCTTTCCGCCAACCATGAACCCGACCTCAACTGCCTGTAACTCCCTGCAGCGCCGTGTCTTCTTCTTCCTTTCTCTTTGTTCCGTCCCTGTTGCACTTTTATTCTATTTTTCTATATTGTTTCTTTGTTCTCTCCGTCTTCTTTATTATTATTATTTCCCCCTTTCCTCTGCTTCTGTCTCTCTCTGAAACGTGTATAACAATGGCAGTCTCCAACCGCCATTTGAGTCCTAACTTTCAGGAGATATAGTAGAAAAGCTTAGCTTTGCAAACTTGCTGAATGTTAAATCCATACACCTTCTTAGACCTACATCATCTGTCTAAATGCTGGGAAATCATACTAGAAATTTGTATCTTTTGGTCTGGAAGTCTTTTAGATTTTATGTATCAGCCAATTACCCCCTTTTCCTCACTTGAAATTCTGAAAGGAAAATTAGCAACTTAAGCTTCATCAGTATCATACATAGAGCTACTACAAAAGAACACATGCAAATTACAGAAAGACGAGCGCTATAAATTATTATTGTATAACAGTGATACTCGTAGAGTTATTTGCTCGAAGTGGGCTTCTGTTAGTCAATAGTTTCCAATGATAGTTGACCAGTCATAATCGTTAGTTCTCCAAGTGAAAGGTATAACACATACTTTCCATGCAGTAGATCAGAAACTTTAGGCCTATTGGGCCGTGGTGGCTCAGTGGTAGAGCGCTCATCTGTGATGCTTTAAGGGTCGTCGGTTCGATCCCGACTTGTCTCATGTGGACTTTGTGGTGGACAAACACTTTGCGTGACTTTACTTGGGATTATCCCATCATCATCATCCGTTTGGCCTGAGCCAAAGTTGCCTAAAGGCCTTAAAATAAAGTTTAAGCCTATTCTGTTCTTATGATATTTACTACCTTTGTCCTTATTTTCAAACCTTCCTTTCATATTTTCCGTCTTGTAATCCTAGTCTTAAATACATTTTTAATGAAATGTTAAGCTCTTAGCCATTACTAAATGCAGTTTTTATGAAATCTATATTTCCAGAGGTTCCACTAAAGTTGAAGAAGCAATAGAATGTTACCAACGAGCTGCCAACATGTTCAAAATGGCGAAGAAGTGGGGAGCTGCAGGAAATGCTTTCTGCGAAGCAGCTGTTCTTCATGCAAAAGCTGGAAGTCGTCATGATGCTGCCTCATACTACGTGGATGCTGCAAATTGTTACAAAAAGTCTGATCCCAATGGTGGGTAGATTTTCTTATTAAAATTATTGACATAGTTTTTTTTTTAAGCCGTGATTACCCGGTGTAGTATCTATTTCGAAAGCAGTTCTGTTTTTTTATTATTATTAAACTATCGTACTAAAATATAACCAGTACTTGGAAAGTTGCTATGCAAAGTGTTACCGGTACTTTCGAAGTTACTCAAGAATGAAAGCAAGTAGTTACTAGTTAAAAGTAGTATGAAGAATGTGCTTTACTCTTTCTTGCATTCGGGACGGGCGTAAACCATAGTGCTGGTACCGCCCATACAATTCATTTTATGTTATCTTTCTTCCATTATACAAAAGCAATTGTGAACTTAAATATTATATGTATTTTTTGAAATTTTATTGTGTTAAAAATGATTCTCATATACAAGAAACGTCAGATACCCAAGAATGCCATTCTCCATCTCCGGTAAATTGATAAAACCTCTGTAAAAATCGCATTGAAACTTAGAGGAATTGAAACGCAACAAAACCGATGAGAAATTTGTTTGGTTTTTTCTTGTGTACAAGGAGACCTCGGGGAGGCCGAGAGGTTAGAGCGCTCGGTTTCTGTACGGGTGTTCATGCGTTCAAATCCCGCCTGGGTCCATTGAATGGATTGGTTCGGAGCACACTTTACCAAAAACTGTAGGTTCCTTCTTTAGAAGATCACTAGCTCGTGTAGGATGTTAGTAATAATTCACTCTTGTGCACAAGGACGCAGTTGAGAATAAATGACATTCCCAACATAATTAGAAATTTGTTTTACTATTTCTAGTGGCAGAGATATTGTGGGGAACTAGGAAGAGGGCTTCTTACTTTTACGATGCGGATCTCAAGGTTTCTAGAAGCTTAAAATAACCACTAGGGACACAGTCTACCATTATAGGGTGTCTACCACCCTGGAAAACCTGGAATACTCTGGGAATTTTATTAATGTGGAAAACCCAGGGAAATTATAATTTATGAGGGAAACTCCGGGAAATTATTAGATGAACTTGTCCACAGTTGGTAAGAGCGCTGCCCCGGCGTAACGGAGGTCGGGGGGTTCGATTCCCACTGCTGACCGGATTTTATCAATGTGTAAAAATCCTCTGTTTTAAAGGAATTGACTTTTTTCTTTCACTTGTGAAATACCAATAATGTACAAGATGCTTGTACTGGGTGGTGGTGGGATTTAAAAAAAAAGTCATTGCATATTATTTACACGTTCCACTATACTATGAACTCAGGGAATTTGGAAAATAAAATTTATGGAAAACCCAGGAAATTTTGTCACAAAATTGATAGACATCATGTCCGAGTTCGAGTCCTACCGGCAATACTGAATACGGTTTTTTTTTCAGAGTTTCCTGTAGTTTCACTAAGCGAACGCCGGTATGGCACTCAGACAATCCTGGAAGCCATATGCTCCCTTATCAACCACCAGGTAGACATATGACGGGCTTAGGCCATAGCTACATGGCTGGCCCATACATGTAGTTAAACAAATAAAAATTACTACCGAAAACTGATCAACAATACAACAGAGTACCACTACAGTGCATATTCTGGAGATTAGCAAGTCAGATTTTAGGACCGTAATAGCTTTTCTCCACCTGCAGACAGATTCAGGCCATGTTCGTCGATTTTTTTAAAGCGTTAGCATTGTGTGCTTGGTCTGGTTATGTATTTGGTTTGTTTGAAAAATAACGTAAGTTGCGACATCCCTGGCGTTTGAAGAGGCATACGTATTCCGTTCGTGGTTTGCGTGTTACCAATACTGCATCGTGGCGCCACCTGTCCTTCGTGTGTGTGGGGAGCATTTCGGTATTACCAAGGCATCAGGTCCACTGAAATCCATCTACAATTGTAAACTGTGCTTGGAAATGCAATTGATGTCCCTTAAGGTGGTGCAAATCATTTGACGAAGGAAGGACTGATGTGTGTGAGAAACCGCCACCGGGACGGCCAACATCATCGACTGAGGAGGATGTTGCTGTGCTGATTAAGGAGTACCGAATAATCACGGTGCGGACGGTAGCCAAGGAAGCAAACACGTCGTCGCAACGCACCCATTACGTAATACATGTGTTGGGCTACAGGAAGGGGTGTTCAGCGTGTGTGACGAAATTGCTATCCGAAGACAAAAAGGCAAGCAAATGTTCATGGCTCTGACCCATCTCCAGAGGTATAATGTGGATGGGTTCTTGAAACACATCGTCATGGGGGGGTGAGACAATTGTTCACAACCCCAAACAGTCTCCGCTCCTCACTCACATGAAAACATATCGTCCGCTCTTTCTAGAAGTTGAAGGTCACACCATTCCAACACAAATGGTCCTTCTTCTGGGGCTATCGACGTGTACTTCTTATCTATGTGTTGGAACGTGATGAAACAGTAAATGCAGACAGGTATTGCCGCACCCTCAACAAATTACGCAAGGCCATTCAAAAGGAAGCGACCGGGACTACTGCCGGACGGTGTTGTCATTCAGTTGCATGATAATGCTCGTCCGCACAGGGCTAACACCACGAAGGACTGGTTGCGGCGTTACAGGTAGGAGATAATGGAGCACCCACCATAGTCCCGATCTAGCCCGTAGCGACTTTCATTTGTTTATCCCCCTGAAGCGTCACCTTTTAGAAACATAACATTCAAACAGAACAGGAGGTGTGTGATGTCATGACAACATGGCTCAATAATTGGGACGCCTAGTTTTTCAAAGATGGAATCTTGGCATTGCCACAGCGATGCAACACGTGCGTGGACCGACGAGGTGGTTATGTGGGTCATTAATGACCAGGATATCCGCCATGCGAACACATGTAATATGTTCAAATATATTATTTTGTTCCCGTAAGGACAGTACTTACGTTAGTTTTCAAACAATCCAAGTAAAAATTGGTCAAGAGGAGTAACCCTACCAAACGTGCAGTAAACATAAGGGTATAATTTTTAAGGGTTTTGCATATTGTTCATGCCAACATGGTATTTTAGAGAAGGATTGCTACTCTCCCATTTCCTTCTCGATAAAGTTGAAGTGCTTCTCTTTCTAGCTTCAGTTTACCTAAAATCACGGCATCTTCATTTGCCGGTCTTATTACACCTCCCTGCAAATGTTCTTTGTTTAAAACAATCACCAAGACCAATGATTGCCAGGGTTCGTCGAGAACAATGCAGGTGTATAATTTTATCGTGAAAGTACGCGTACGCGCACTTACGCCAATTTGCAAACAATAAATAAATAGAGGGTTTACTAGACAGCTAATTACTAAAGCATAAGATGTACAATCGGGATAATACGGGTATTTATTCACAATACAGTCCAAATTTAGACGACCTCTAGCCGACGTTTCAAGCGGGTCACATATCCAGCTTCATTGAAGTATGTACAAGTATTGGACGATAATCCTTTTGATCGGTTCCTTAGTTTATGACCATCTCTTTACGCTGTTTCTCGTTTAATTGACTCGCTTGCACTGATCCTAAATCACAAAACTAGCCTTACTTTCATCTCCTGAGGCTCAATTACTTCACGACTACGGTTATACTAAATGTGGATTATAGATCCATTAAGCTCTGTTTGCAGATTATTACTTTGCTTCGATTAAGATCCGTCAGAGGGCTTTCTTTAAGTTTATCTTACAAGATTCCCATGCTCGTCTAAGCAAGGATAACATACTTAACCAGCTCATACGATAAGTTCGCTTCAAGGGTGCTTTGTACTCCCCTCCGCTACCTTTTTCACGGTTCTGCTGTACTCGCAAATCCGTAGCACCCCCTTTTGGACAGTTTAGTTCCGTTTTTACACGT
>JAGDQP010045059.1:0-15701 GCA_022664845.1 Lepisma saccharinum
AGTTTTGTGGCTGAAGTGTAAGCTAGTGTCATCTAGAGTTTACTCTTTGAACTAAATGCATTGCGGGATATGCCCAACACCTTGCAATAGGCTTCATAACAAGTGATGGCGAATGAACTGTTCAGCTTCTTGGTGGAAGAAGGGCCAATCCCTCATTGCCGTCTTAGCTCACCATAGAGGAGTGTAAGCGTGATTCTGATTGGCTCTGTGGACGCTAGCTTGTCGTGTAGCTCCAAGGAGATGTTTGTGTTCTAAGTGGTTGCTAGTAAACAATCATGGCGGACGTAAATGGTGCGTCTGCGAGTAATGTGGAAAGTAATGGTGTTGTGAATGAAGGAAATTCGAAAAAACGAAAGAGAAATAGTACGGAGTGGAAAGAAGATAATAAAATATAGACTTTGAGGACTCAAGGACAAGAATATGTAAACAGAGAAGGTAAAAGTTGTGCACAAGAATGTGAGAGTGGAAAATGAACAGTGCTGTGCAACAACATGGTGCAAAAATAAAATATTAACTAATAGTGAGAAAGATTCCATGTTTCATGAATACTATAAGTTGGGTGATTATAATAGTAAAACAGCGTTTCTGTTTGGACTGATAAAGAAACAGCCAAGCAAGAGGATTTACAGAAAAGATAGAGTACAAGAGGATATTTCCAGGCGTACCCGGAGTATGTAATACTATGTAAAACACCCTGTTGAAAGTTGTGAAGTTAGGTTATGTAAGTCTGCATTTCTTAATATGTTTAGTATTTCAGCCAAACGCGTAAGGCGAGCTGCACAAGGTTCGAGCAGTACGCAGTGTTTTAGATGGATAGTAGGGGAAAGCATACCAATAGAACACATGCAATATCTCATGATGTTATTGAAAGTGTCGAAAAGCATATAACATATTTTCGCAGATATAGATCACACTATAGTCTACGAGATAATCCTAACCAAACGTACATCACTTCAGTGGATAGTGTTCAACAAATGTACCGGTTATACTGCACAATGTGCTAGAAAAACAATATTACACCGGTAAAGAGCTCGATGTATCGGTTTATTTTCAACACATATTTTAATATTTTATTTAAACTACCAAGGTCCGACACCTGCAAGCAGTGTGACGAGTTTTGAGGGATTGCGACATATGAGATGTCACTCAAACATAGGGTTCATTTGTTACAAGCACTGAAGGCTTATGATATCCTTTCAAACGTTAGAAAAAATAGTCACAATGACACGGACACACTTGATATTGCAATGGATCTACAACAAGCCCTTCCTACACCGCATTTAGCCACAGAGACTGCGTCAGTTGTGGGTGTATAACTTCGGAATTCATTTTTTAAACAATGAAACTGTAACAATGTGTGTGTGACCAGAATATACAGCAACAAGGGGAGCATATGAAATTGGAAGCTGTCTATATCAAGTATTGCATAAAACAATAACTGAAGGGAATAAGAAGTACAAAAAACTCTTAGTGTTCAGTGATTCGTGTGCTGGACAAAACAACTACTTTGTAATTATGAGTCTTTTCATCTACATGGACGAGCTTCAGTGGTTTGAAGAAATTGAGCATCGCTTCAAGGTTCCAGGTCATACCTTTCTTCCATGCGATGCCGATTTTGGTGTGATAGAAAAACTAAAACGAACTATGTGTTCACACCACACGATTGGATGGTCCTTATCAAACAATCTCGTACGATCAAGCCATTTGAGGTGCTTGAAATAGGAAGGAATTATTTTGTATCTTTCAAACTTCTGACTGAAAAGCTGGTCAAATGCCAGAAAACCATGGATGGAGGAAACGTTGACTCTCGAAAGGCAAGTGCTCTGAGGTTTACTGGAGGACACAAACTGGACATCAAATATACATACGGAGACCTTCCTGACTGGGACACTGACAGTTTTCAGCGGGGAAAGGGACGAGGACCTTTATTTCGAGACCTTGTTTTCCCAATTTAGTATCGCAATGGAAGAGTCATAAAACAAAATAAACTTCAAGAGCTTCTTTCTTTTTTGAAGTTCATTCCAACTAATAATCACAGCTTCTACCAAAACTTGCAGGCTGAAGATGATAATGACGACAGCAATGATGTTGAGTGCATGTAGACAGCTTCCTCGACATTAAACGTAACATTGTGAGGGGATAATGTAATAGTTCAATTCCTGTTGATGATTTTTATTGTTCATTTGCAGGTATATTTGTAATAGTGTTCTGTATCTACTCCTAGAAAATAAAATACCTACGTTACTTAGATGTTTTTCTACATCAAAAATACTTTAACTGCAATTCTATCCAAATCACAAAATTGTGGGATAGGACTTTCTTCCATTGACCCCTTCAATTCATTAAGTCACTTTTAAAATGGTGAGCAAACTTGGTGGTCGGATTAAATACTCATGATTTCCAGTGCAAGTGGAGAGTTCTGAGACACACCTAGGATAATATAAAATGGTTAACACACATGCTTTTTGTGCGCGTGGTTCGGTTGCAAATTCGGTGGGAATCATTCAACGTACTGTTTCGAAATACACAAATTGTAACAAACCCAGTGGACCACACCGTAACTCATACATTCGATTCCAGACTACTAATGCAAATTAAACATAAAAGAAAATGAATGAATTATAATTTTTCTGCTAAATTTCTATTAGAAAGAGCTAAGATTACAAGTCCAAACTGTAACAAAATGAAAAGTTACAAATGTTCAAAAGCGAAATTGGCATGTACCTTATAGGCATAGCATACCTTACATATTCCACATTTCAAACGTAAAAGAAACGCATTTAATAGTATGTTGAAAATTATAGGATGGAAACGAAATATTGGCCAAACTAGTATAAAAAGAAAATCATCTCTTGAAATAACCGAAAGAGGCTCTATTTTCTACTAACATCAGAAAATGTATTTGTTTCGAACATGCCACTCTGGATTCCACCTATAGCGAATATAACGGTCTAATAATTACCACACTAATGAACTAGTGTTTATAACAATTCGCACATATAGAATGAACACGTAAGAGCTAAAAAGGTTATCGGGTCAGTCGGGTGATGCAGGTCAGGATTTGTACCGAATCACCGGGTATATGTTTCGGACCCGTTCTGACCCACCGGATATGTTACCTACAGAGTACGAAGATACAAAGCCGAAATGCCAGTTAATTAGAATTATCAGACCAGGAAAATCGAGTTACTGGCTCATTCGGGTAAAGTTTTGGACCAGGTAATTTTAGTTTGGATCAGGTCGGTCACCGAGTCATCAAAACGGGTCTGGTTTCAGCTCTGCAAAACGCACAGACAGAAAAAGAGAGAGTGCGTGTTCAAAGAAATAATAAGTAAGAGAAAAAGACAATGATGAGCGCACAGAGAGAGAAGAAGAGAAAGAAGCGAAGACATGATAAGAATATAAGAAAGAGAGATTGAGACAAAAATCAATGAAAAATATGAAAACTACATTGTCATTATGTTAAAGAGTATGCACACTGTTTAATCTAATTCTCGCCATTGATACCTCATAAGTTCTCCAACCGGAAATGACTCTTTGTTAGCAATCATTACGTTATGCGAAAAAAGACAATATCTGATTGGGAATCGAACCGAGGTATTCAGTTTAGAAGTATAGCACGATAGTGATTACTCCTACCTAAAACATGCTTAACAAATAGTATAGTGTTTCTTTCTAAAAATAATAACATGAACATCGGATACTTCAGATCAACGACGTATCCTTAAGAGTCCTGTTAACTCCCATAGACTTTATTTTGCCTTACCTAATCAATATTCGTAAATCTTTTCTTCTCTATCGTTACAGAAACGTCCACATTTTCCCACATTTTTAAGGATCCTCCGTTTAGTATGAGAAGTCACTATTCGATCCTTCACGATAGCTTTGTAAAAAACACTGGCTTGATCATGGTTTGAAACTATGTTTGCAAGCTTTAGTACTGAGAAGTCGACCATATTACCAGCTTGGTAATATCCATTTGCACCATCCTGCCAGCTTAAAACAACACAAATAATACTAAGTATATAACTGATCTTTATACTCGCTTGGTATTTTTACATGTGAAGGGAATTTGAGTTATACTTTTTGTATTATGGGTAGTGTACTAAACGACTGTTAGAGCATTGGCTTAGGAATTGAAAGGTGCTGAGATGAAATTTAGAAACTAGGTCCTGATGGACTAGCCTAGATTGTAATATGGTGTAGTTGAAACTTGGGACATGCAAAATATGAAATAAATGAATTACAATTGAAGAAGATTTACGAAACTTTTGCAAATTAGTACTGAAGAGCAGAAAAGAAAGTAATACCATTTGTGCTTGGTATTATTTCCAAATTTGAATTTTGACAGCATTCGTTGTGGGGGTGGAGGTAAAAGTTATTTTTTAAGTAACTACATGGTTAGTGAATTTTGTAAAATAAATACCTACTTTTGATTACTTTACATTAATAATTCATTGACGTGGGAACTGCACCTAGTACCATATTTGAGTGAACTTGCCCCTTGGAGAATTGTAATGCTTTTAGTTCTACTCATATGAAGAACAAACGAAGGATTGCACACGTTTTGCAATAATATAGAATGAAATGAACAATTTAGATATTGCTTTTGGCTGAATCTAAAAGAGAGACCAACGGTGCACAGTACTGGGAGAGAAAATGACTGACTGACTTTGTAATGGTGAACTAAAGTTCACTGTTAGCGCACTTGACTTTTGTAGCTACTCAGCATTATGATCAACGAATAATGAAAACAAAGGAACCTTGTTTTCTGTACCAATTGTCACTGAATGAAAGACATGAAAATTCGCACTTATGTTTCCGAAACAGAAATTGAAAACGTGGGACAAGTGCTTCTAAGCATCGGTGAATAAACGTATAAAATGACTAAAAGAGAACAGTGACCTGATTTGATGTATGACAAAGGAGATCTCAATATGTATTTTAAGATAGTATAAAAACATTAAGCCCTATGAAAAGCTTTTGGTTTTATGTCGCAACATTACGAATGCTGACGTGGAGATTCAATGTGTAAACCTTATGGGTAATAACAGTACGGTAAGAAAAAAATGAGAAATCGTGATGTCACGAATTGCTTCATGACCGTAAGATGACAAGTGTTAATTTGGATCAACTAAATAAATAAGAAACAATTGTTAGCAATGATATGACGTAAATTAAAGAAATAAAAGGATTTGTGGTGTGAGGTGCGCACAAGTGCCCTAAAACGAGCCTGTTTGCGCACAAAATATTATTATTATTATTATTATTATTATTATTATTATATAAGACTCATGAATGTGTGTTTAGCTGTAAAGCCAGTGTGAATGGGAGACTTGTTGGAGGTGGTCGCTACTGTAAGTTTGGGAGCAAAGAAAGAGGAAGTTTAAGATTGAAAGGACTGCATCGGGATAGTAATGTCCAGTATTGTGTGTATGTAATTGAAGGAACTAAGTACTTTGAACAGTGATGTTTTGTGGTGGACATAGGAAACTTTGTTTTTGATAATTACACTTATAGTGGATCGGTGAGGAGAAGATACTTGCTCTTGTGACAGGTTTCAGGTGCTATTAACGAGATCGAAACAGTTGCAGCAACATTATTGGAAATTGAATTTAGAGCAGTCCATTCCTATTAAATCCAAGTGTTGTCAGTGTACCTTTAGAAAACAACGTAGAATTGTCGTGTGTGAAAATAGACATGGAAGTCCCTTGTACTTCAACAGTATGAATGGGCACTAGTTATAAAATGGGGATAACTAAACCGAAGATGGTGAAGAGTGAATTTCTGCAAATTGATAAAGTCGTTAAGGGGGAAGGGCCAGGTGCGAAACGAAAAGTGATGGTGATAATGATGATATGCAACAGGTAACAAATTAGTGGAAAACTGTGAATGTGTTCAAATGAATAATGAACTTGATGGGGAAGAGGAAAGTGAACAAAAAGCAATTTGTGAGTTCGAGCGAGATATATTTCAAGAAACATGTAGTTTGAAGCCATAGAAGCTGCAATTTATGTTGAATTCCCGCTGATTTCTAGTGGTTGTTATGAAGATGAAGATAGTCAGAGTTCACACGATTATATAGGGTTTGGATGGAATGAAACAAAACATGAAAAATTACTAATGACCGAATGTGGTGTACTATATTTATTTTAGTACTTTCAGCGCGTTGTGTACTGCTTATGCAGCTAATCATAATAACTGTAAAGACTATAGGATTGTGATATTTGAAGTTGAATTATATAACGTGTTGCAACGTAGACCTAATGACGTCATAAAAATGTTATCGGTTAAAGATATTTTGGTCGAACATAATGAGTGAGTTTTCACGTAAAAAAGTATAAAGATATTAAGTAAACTTTAGGACACATAGGACAGGTAGAAAACAGATTAACTAATTAACTAACAAAGTAACTAAATCGTTTTATGTATACATATTGGAATAAATGGTAAATAACATATGTAATGTATGTTTTCTTTTGTACACAGCTTCCGTATTTATTATTTTTATAAAAAGGTTTTAAATGCTAACTTGTAAACTGCAAACACTTTAAACGCGTAAGAAAATAGTTTTATAAGAAACATTTACTTACTTTCGTTATTCTAGTTTTAAAAATGTATGTTGTTGCTCACTTTAAATAATGTTTGATTCACATGCGCTTAATGTAATGTGAAAACAATAGAAAAATCCACTATAATTCCATGCTTGTGTTTGTTACTAAACTAGTGTGTTTTGTGAGGGTGGTTTTCTTTGTACTAATTTATTGATTACACTAATTCATTTTATTATTATTAATTATCTATTCCAACTAAGCTAAAGTTGCCTAAAGGCCTTAAAAGGAAAATTGAAATTAAAATTTAATTGTAATGTAATATGCAAGCTAAATAGAGAAACATATTTATAGGTGCTATTTAAGTACGTACATTATTAAACTACAGGGAAAATAAATGTTAAATATTACAAAAATTACGCTTGTTTTTGTTATTTGTCTTAGAATTAGAAAAAAAAAGAACATGGACATTTTTAATGTGTATTATACGAAAAGAAAGACACAAAGGTACGCGAGACTGCATGTCTATATAGCCTAATGTTTATTTCGGAAAATGCAAGTAGGAAACAGGGTTTATTGCCGCACTGTTACGTTTTTTTTTACTGAACGAAAAATGCGTTATAGACAGCTTAGAAGCTGTTCTAATTGTTTTTGAAAGGGAAAGTGGAAAGGAGAAGTAAAAAACTCCCACACTTTTTGGTCTGATATAAATTAATGAAAATAACATATGACCAGATGGCTACAGCTATGAATGAAAAGTGTACCTGTCTTGTATGAAAAAAGCGCAGGGGTGGAGAAAGAGAATTATTTCGTTTTGGCCACTATGTTGACTGCATTGTTGTAGATACGATACTTGAAAGAAGGCACTAATTGCAGGATATGTATCCATGTTTATCATATCCTAAAATAGAAGCACCTTAATGTCAAGTGAGATCTACTACTTTAAATATAATATTTATGTAAATATGAAATAAAAATCAAAAATGTTTGTAGATAACGAGACACGAACCAAGTACCACGAAAATCCATTTAATTCTTGAAAGAAATATTATTGTTTTGGATTTTAAAAGCACGATTGGTTTTCCAACAAGAGTTAGTGTATTGAGAAATATAATTGTATATTTTAACATATGAGATGAAACAGCTGCAGTGAAGTATCAGGTTACATTGAGAGCAAAGTGCGACCCCTTGAACATTGGTCGGACAAAGGTCAGCTTACGCAGCAGTTCAAAGTTCACCTTGCACAGTAGTTCAAAGATCATGAAATCACGGCAAAAACAAAGTCGAAATCGGTTTTGATTGGCGCTTAGGAGACTATTGCTTTCCGCTGATTGGCGGTTGCACTGATCTGTGATTAACTGAGAGTGATATTATAAAGAACAGAGAGAACTGGTTGTGTATAAAAATCTGACATTCGATATGTCTTTGCTTGTCTTGAGTCTTCATCTCTTCTACGTTCGACTTGGATCAGATGACCCGACTCAGCTCTGGCTTGCTTTGTTCCCGCTATTGACACTCGTCCTGCTTGCAATTTCAAGTGACCAAGTTCAGCTCTGGCGAAACCGATCTTTAGAGACTTTGTGATTGCATCTAACACACACATCTCATTCTGCTCTCAAAGACTGATGCACTTCTATCAAGTAAATAGTAGGTGAGTTGGAAACCATTCTTTGCATGCTTTGATTATGGGTTTGATTAAGATACAATTATTATGATGTGTACTCAGTGGGTATTTGGTAAATTCACAGACTTGCGTTCGTGCACAAAATATATTCCCTCTTTTATGTCTATTAGTTATATTAAATAGTTCTCTACACAGTCAACTCCTTGTGTTTCATTTACAAGATAAATGCACATTATTTCCTAGTAACTGAATAACTGTTGAACTAGTACCTAGAAGTAAGCACATGACTCTATGTCAGTAAGCACGCTCGTTGCCCCCTTAACAATTAGCAGCACAATGAACCTAACTAAAGTAGGGTAAGTAGTTTCAGGGAATACAGCCTAGAGTACCAACTAACTTCTAGTACTAACTAATTACCACAATAGTCACTACAAAGTATAGACTATCTTCAGTCAGGAAGTCATTAATATTGAAAATGGTAACATTAAAAGCTGCTTACGATTTCCTTATATGGACACATCACCTTCTAGAACATAAAGATATACCATATGAATAAAGTCATATACTAAACTGACCAATCCGTTTTCTGTGGTTTTGCATTGCACATCGTTATTACAAAGTTGGCAATGTAAATATCATACGAAATAGTCCGTTGGTACTGAACTTAGTCAAGAATATCTTGAGTATAATAGAAAGGTGTGAACGCAAATATATAAGCACAACGTCAGCCTTACTAGGAGCATATGTGTTAGGATGATATATTACTGCAGACATATTGGGTTTACAATCTGAAAAAAAGCGAAGAACAGCGGTTTAAAAACGTTCCAAAGATAATATGTTTATATACAGTATATATATATGAAAAGCCATAATAAATGTCTTATTAGTATTTTGTTTCTAGTGCAGCTTGAAACATAAAATAAAACATTTTAAATAGAATGTTGAAGAATAAAACATTTTTAATTTAAGGAAGTAGAGCCTGGACTGTGTGTAATGCAATAGTATGTATATTTATTTTATGGAAACCAGAGCATTATTTCCGAGTGAGTTTATATGTAAGAAATAGATGGTACTTAAAAAAAAAGAAACGAACGAATGTAAAACATAAATAGCACTAGGTGAATGTGCGATGGATTTATTTATTCATTTTATTTTTTTATTGTCTTATTTTCCATAGCGGAGTTAAGGCCACAAATGTCTTCTCTTCCACTCAAACATACATGCATTATCTATCTAAGCTGTCAGAATTAATGCGGGCATAATTGGATAATAATTAAGAAAATGAATAAACACTAAATTAATACATATAACTATAGAAAAAAAAACGTATAAACAGACACAATGCAAACACACACACACTAAGATAGGCAGAGAAAATATTTACGGGAACCTCCAGAAGACCTATGGGGGAACCGAGTGTATCGAGTTCCCTCCTAGCTTGCTGTAAAGTAGACGAAAAACAAGGATGTTTTCACTCTGACAGCGGGTTGAAAAGCTTTAAATTAACGAGAAAAATGGCTTCAAAGACACTTGTCACAAGACCCGTCTCCGGGGAACCAACTAGTAATAAGACCTACATTTCGGGGTCCCGGAAGTATGATGACGTACTTCCTCATTTCATACCAACTTTGGGGGACTTTGTGGCAAAGCGGGGAACTTCGTGTGTCTAAAATAAGCTTGAACACCGGCATGCAGGGAACTTATGGAACAAACTATCACTCAACAAATCGGGGAACTTCCGGTTAGTGTGTGTTGGAAGTGCGCACGTATTAACACCCAATTACTGGGCTACCTACTTTGTTTGCGGGGAACCGTTTTACTTCGCCACAAGACATTACAGTTGTGAGCATATAAATGATTTTGAAAGCCACACTTCTTTAGCCACAGTGAAGTAAAAGTATTGATCTTCTCTTTCGAAGGCCAGTATCTGTAGTAGTAGATATTAGACCAGCGTCGCTGACATTCTTAGCTCACATTCTGCCTGAGACATTCATTTTTTAACTAACAGAACAATTTACACAATAGAGGATGTCGAAGTTTTGTCATTTATCACCCAAAAATATAAAGTTTTATATTTGGCGAAAAATATGTTAAACTTTGAAAGTTAGTACGTAATGATATTTTTCTACGCACAGAGGACAGGGACTATGAACATTCTCTGTCTCACAGAGCCTGAAACATACGCCACTGTCTAAATGATAGATAACCAGAGACAACTTCAAATTTCGGTTCAGTAGCCTCGATTGACTTTCAGTCTTGAGACTACAAGCTTCTTTTGTGTTAATTGTACACTGTGTACAATCTGTAAGGCAAACTACAGCCTATAGGTAAACATTGACCTACTTCAGATTTAAACTTAGTTACCAGGATTTATACAGAAGTTTTCGATTTATTAACGCCAGATGTGTATGGCACACTAGTGTATGTTTCTTTCTCTTTCGATTTTACTTAGCGTACTAATACGTCATTTTGTATGTTAATAGTTGGGTGTGCGATACTAATAGTTTTTACCTTGGAAGTGTCCTCACTTAAAGTGAACTGAGTAAGTATTAAGACCGACCTAGTGGACTACCTACTTTGATTGAAGGGAACTCAATTTATATGGTCGGTTAACCCTTTTGATGATACTTGTTCAATATGAGACTTTTGTATGTAAATACATTGGTTTGTGATACTCATACCATTTTGTTTCTTGGAAGTGTCCTCACTTTAGGGGAATTGTGCAAGTATTAACACCGATCCAGTGGGCTACCCAATTTGATTGCGGGGAACCATCTTACTTCCCTACAAGGCATTACAATTGTGATAAGCTGAAACCTGCACTTTTTTATTAGCCATAATAGTTACCTTAGCCTGAACCTTAGATGTCTAAAGGCCATAATTTTAAAAAAAATACATACTTATATTGTCATTAACTACGGAGAAATTTAATTGCTATGTTCTTTTCATATTTCTCCAGAAGGCATCTTCAGGTTATCGGTGAAGTTCGAAGCAGAATTTACATTTTAAAATACCTGCTCCCTTTCTCAATCTATTTATATTTTCAAAAACATGTATCGGTAAAAACGAAAGATCGCTTTTCACGTTAATTTGCCTTCGGCGATAATGAAAAGGGTGACAAGAACTCAATGATTAAATTTCTCCGTGTCTAACGAAGACAATATGGAATCATTTAAATAGATACCTATTGCTCTTCTAATGATATGCTTGAAATACCAGAGAAGTAATTACAAACTTAACCTTCTTTCTCTTTTGGTTTTACTTCGTTCGTCTGCCTGAAATACCTGAAAACGGATAAAAATCGAATTCCGAAACCTGAATTTATATGGACGGGTTACTCTTTGTATGGTACCTCTTCACTACATTGCATTTTGTATGTTAATACATTGGTGTGTGATAACGTAACCGTTTTGTGTGTTAGGAATGCCCTGACTTTCGGGGAATTGTGCAGGTATTAATACCCATCTAGTGGGCTACCTACTTTAATTGCGGGGAACCGCCTTACTTCTCCACAAGGCATTAACATTGTGAGCCTAAGTTGCCTAGATGTCATAAAAATAAAATATTACGTACTTATACTGTCATTAGCGACGTAGAAATTTAATTGGTATGCACTTTTCACATTTTTCCAGAAGGCATATTTACTCGTAAATGTCGGTGAATTTCAAAACAGAATTTCAATTTTAAAATACCTTCTCCCTTTCTCAAAATATTTACATTTTCGAAAACTAATATCGGTAAAAGAAATACAACATTTTTCACGTTAATTTGCCTTCCGATGAAGGGTGACAAGACCTCGCTGACTAAATTTCTTCGTGTTTAACGAAAACAATAGGCAATCACTTAAATAGATACCTATTGTTCTTTTAATAATATGTTTGAAATGCCAGATACATAAATCAGAACTAAAGCTTCTTTCACTTCTGATTTTACTTCGTTCGTCTGCCTGTGATGCACACTAGTAAAAGCGGATAAAGAACTACATGGGATTTGAATTCTGGAACTTCAATTGAAGACCTGAATTGAAAAACATTCCAAGTCCACTTTTTTCGTATTTGCATATTTTCTCTTCCTTCGTATCTATGTTTCAAGGGCTATACATTTGCCTAAATATTACATCATAATCCAACCACAGAAACCCTTTTTTAAAATAGACAATTTCCGCTGAATACTATAACATACGAAGATTTCCGAGTGTTTTTCTTTCCTCCTGAAAAACATACTGCGGTGGACTTGGGATGTTTTTTAATTCAGGTCCTTTTTTATATGTTCGGCAAATGTTTTTGATGGTACTTATTCGGTACATGTCATTTTGTACGTCAATACACTGATGTGTGATATTCATACCGTTTTGTGTCTTGGAAGTGTCCTCACTTTAGGGAAATTGTGCAAGTATTAACACGTATGTAGTGGGCTACCAACTTTGATTGCGGGGAACCGTCTTACATCCCCATAATGCATTACTAAAGTGAGCATATAAATGTTTTTGAAAGTTCCACCTCTTTATGAACAATAATACTTTTCTCGGCTTGAATCTCAGACTCCTATCAGTGAAGTTAAAGCAGAATTTCATTTTTAAAGTACCTGCTCTCTTTCTTAATCTATTTACATTTATCAAAACAGCTATCTGTTAAAAATAAAGATCGTTTTTCACGTTAATTTGCCTTACAGAGAAGGCTGACAAGAATTCAATATCTAAATTTCTCCGAGTCTAACGAGGACAATATGGGATCATTTAAATATATACTTATTGTTATTTTAATGATATGTTTGAAATGCTAGTAACGTAAATCCAAACTCAACCTTCTTTCTGTTTGATTTTACTTGGTTCGTCTGCCTGTAATGTCTAACAGAACAAATTAGACAATAGAGGAGGCCGAAGATTTGTCACCAATCACACAAAAATATAAAGTTTTATATATAGCTGAAAATAAGTTAAACTTTGAAAGTTACTACGTAATGATATTTTTCTACGCCCGGAAGACATGGATTATGAACAATACCTACCTTACTCAAGTCTGTAAGGTACGCAACTGCCTAAGCAGTAGAAAATAGACAGAAAGGGACTTCAAATTTCGGTCCAGTCTCCTCTATCTTTATCCGCTTTCAATCTTAGACTACAATTTACTTTTATGAAAATTGTGCACTGTGTGCACTCTGTATGGCATACTACAGCCTACAGGTAAACATGGACTTACTTTACATTAAAACTTAGGCACCTAGATTTATTTATACAGCTGTTTTTTTTTCATTTATTAATGCCAAATATATATAGCGTACTACCGTATGTTCCTTTCTCTTTTGATTTTACTTCGTCCATCTCTTACTTTGTATATAATTGCGTCAGTTTGTAAGTGAATACGTTGGTGTGTGATTACTAACCGTTTTGTGTGCTGGAAGATACCTCATTTTAAAGGAACTGTGCAAGTATTAACACCCAAATAATGGGATACCTACTTCGATTGCGGGGAACCTTCTTACTTGCCCACAAGGTAAGAAAATTGTGTTCATCTCATTGTTTTTGAAACTTAAACTTCGTTATGAGCCATACATTTGAACCTTAGATGTCTAAAAGGCCATAAAGAAATTAAGAAACACAACTTAGACATCAATATAGACCAAGAATGCAATTTTCTTGCAGCCCGGAACCACATGAGATTTGCGTTTCTTAGGCACCGTCGAAATTTTTAGAAACGCGCCTTCAAAATATTTTTATATCACCTGGAAACCCGGATGCCTGTTTTAGTTGTCGGGCAGACATGAAAGAGTGCCGATGGGTATCTTCAATTAGAGATCGATCTCGGACAGCAGAAGAAACTCGGAGCTGCCCAAAGTCATTTCCGCGGGCTACATTTCCACTTTCCTGATAGCATTTCCACCACCTGTACCCCGTACCATGATCGACAACCTATTGAGAACTTGCATAACTAGCTCTCATTTTTGCATTTTCAATGACAGCGATTACGCTCCGTTTAAAAGTACTGTGGTAATGACGCGCCATACTCTCAGAGTCCCAGCACACCACAATACATGTTACCATCTAACGATAATTAGAAGCGTGTTAATGTTCGTGGCATGCCCATCGTGCGAATTTCTAGTCCAGAAAATACCTCAAGATTTGATTTGATTCGTCATTATATGTCTATTTTATAATTCGACATATGGTAAAAACCACACACACGCACATATTTAATGAGAACATAATCCATACAGACAAAATGTTACACATATTAAATTATACTTTACGCTCTTGGGCATTTTAAATGCAAACGCCCCAGAGACTTAAACTCTATGGACACATACTGATGTATGGAAAGTGTAGATTTCTATATATTTTCGTAGAGAGTTTACCGACTGAAGTCGTCTAGCATCAAAATTATCTTTACGTTTTCAACTACATGAAACAAGAAAATAAAAGTGTTGCATAAACTTGCTACAATGGGAGCGGTACTATTGCCTATATTGAATACTGTTCAGAATAGCCTTAATGGCCGAGTAGTTTTAGACACTTAGTTATCGTAAATCTGATGCCCATGAGCGTGGGTTAGAACCCCAAATCTTCCACAATTGAGGTGGTCTATGGAAAAGGGGCACATAGACAATGTTAAAGCATATGGCTATGTGCCCTTTTTCTATAGATCGCCTCAATTATTTACTTTTTCCAGCTACGTCGGAACGTTCAATTTTCGTTCTCTACCAATTGCAAATTGCGTTTAGATGAAAATAAGATCTATGGTGGCATTTAATTCTCAAATGGTTTTATAATGAGCAAGAGAATAAAGACAATGCGCAAAGACAAATGCTGCTACTAAACATCATCAATAATAATTTCTACGAACGACTAAAATGAAGAGCTGAACTTCCAACGACGAGACCTACAGTTTTGACTAAAATAAGTTCAAGCCACTCTGTTCAACATTCCCCCGCGGACTCGAACACATGTCCGCGCTCACTAAGAAGCAAATATTTTGTGTAACGCTACACAAAATCTCATTCTACAAAAACGTGTGTAGTATAGCTCCCGACATTCATGTATACAGGGACTATCCTTTATTCTGGAAACGAAAGAAAAAATGGAACCTGAGCCTACTAATCTCCGAAAAATCATTCGCGAGGTAGGAGCTGTGTAAAGTATATGTGCGTGGCGTTGCAAGTAGGAGCATATTGATATTATTGTCCGGCCGTGTGACAAATATGCAGTCAATGTAGAATCTTTTGCAGGAAGTAAAAATTAAAACATCAATTGACGTGCACTTTAAATTTGTTGTATAATACCAAAATTATATTTGTTATTTGAGATTTTAACATGTACTGGGCCACCAGGCTAGAGATATTGGACTATAATACAACACATACTGGACCTTTAAGAAAAGTTCAATTACAGGTTCAAGTTCGTATGGTTTATTGTACAAATGTTCGGAACCCACTTTAACTGAAACTCTAGTGCCATTCTTAGGAGCTCAGGAGCTCATTTCAATAGCTTGTACCAATATTGTTGCTAATGGTGTTCAGTTATTGTATTGGAG
>JAGDQP010045060.1:0-15701 GCA_022664845.1 Lepisma saccharinum
AAAAAAAAAAAAAAAAAAAAAAAACTGCGGCAGGTACTCTGAGTTTTTGGCAGTAAGAAGAATAAGAGTTTTTCAACTTCATGTGACGCACTTAAAGGTTCATTTGTTGTCAACGCTATATTTGAACTGAATTTATTTATAGCCTTTTAGCATCTTTGGCTCAGGTCCGCATTGGGTAAGACTAGGATTAGCAAGGTGCCAGGGCCTTTCTTAAGGTATCATCCCGGCATTTGCCTTGTGAAACTGTGTACGATATGTTGTGAAATCATGTGGGAAGGAGTGAGTATTATTATAAGCAATCGAGTCACGTATTGCTTCTTTGCACTTCCTTCAGGGCCAATCCATATCAAATAAGCTAATTTCATTTTAAAAGGTTGCTGACGAAATTTATTTATTTTTTTTTACCAACGTTTGTACTACATTCAGGGTGTTGTAAATAAACAGGCGTTCAATAATTTGTTAGTTGTTAAGTTTTTTTTGTAGCGGCCATTTTGTATAGGCGCGTCAGTGTATTTTGCACTTTTCAGAGGTTTGCGTTAAACTCTATAACTCTTTCGTTTTAAAATATATTGAGTTCAAACCATAGAGTTATAAAATCTCTCCACTAGAGTCAGAGTTGGCGCTGTTAACGCGGCACTACTTGAAAGTGGAGTGACAGTCTGTTCGTTTGGCAACACGTGTTGTGAGTTGCTTCAAATGGCTGATGTTCTTCGCTCTTTGGCATTGTTTGTTATAATTGTTTCGTTTGTATTTGAGAAGAAAATGCCGATCTCCTGTGCAGCTTACGGTTGTACTGAGAAATATAAGAAAGGAAGTAATTTATTGTTTCACAAATAAATGATCATTTAATATTATTCCGTGAAAAAATATTTCATTATGTAAGAAGCTCTCGTGCAGTTTGTCTGCTAGCAATATAAAAGAAAACACACATCTTTGATTAGAATTATTTGATGCGAAGGTATTTTATCGTGTTAGGTCCATAGTTATAAAACTGTCCCTCAATGCCAAAGAGAAATCATAAAAATAAGTATTCTTACATTCATAAATACTGGATCATTTTAATTTAGGCCTATTGGAAGTAAAGTGTTTATATTCGCGTAGGAAAAAAAAATGATAATTGTATCTGTCTGTTTAAAATGTAAATAGTTCTAAGCCAATAATGTTAGGCACCTAAAGCTCAGGCCGAGATAGGGGGAGGGGAAAGGATTTGGATGGGAAGATGTCGGCCAGGGTTAGTGTTGCCGACGAGACGAGATTTAGACTGTCTCGAAAATATCTTGTCCAGAGAGTGTCTCGTCACGAAAAGATGTATACTTTGCATTACGAGCTCTGTCTCGTCTTGTTTGGTGTATCCATTTTCTCTGTCTCGTCTCGTGGCAACACTAGTCAGGGCCTATGTTGAAGGTGCCATCCTTGCATTTGCCTAGTGTGCCTGAGCAAGGTATCTGGAAAACCTCAGTCAGGATGGTCAGCCACTGGAATCGAACCCATGACCTCCCGAATGCTACATCAACGCTCTACCACTGCCCTACGGCGGCTCGGTAAGTAATGGGCTGTTGAAAAGACTTGTTAAATTATTAAGAACAATGATGATGATGATGGGTGTTCTGCCCAAAGGCAGCTCTTGACCTAAAGTTCCCAGAGCTAGGTGAACTTATGGTGATTTGCCATTGCCTTCCATAGCATGAAGATGACGTCCTAAGGATGGGACCTACAGTTTAACATGGATTCCGAACCACTTGCGTCCCCGTCGGGAATCAAACCAGGAGCACCTTGATTACACTATTAAGAACTATAGAAACAAATTTAACATTGTAACAAAAATAGATAAGAAAGCTTCTTATCGGTCACCCTGATCAGCAAGAGGAAAATTCGTGAATTCTACATACCTTATATACCTGAAGTTGGACATAATAATATACTTAATAAATATGACTATTCGTATTGCTTTTGAAATAAAGTCAAAACAGAACATTTGAAAATTTAGAAAATACAATGTCGTTTTAATAGTTTTAAGACAAACACTATTACCCTAAATTTACATGCAATCCTCTTCATTCTCAAATAACTTTTCCGGCATCTTTTAAGCTAACCAGGGGAGACATATTTTTTTTCGGAGATCTAGGTAATGTCACTTTTGATAGCTGGTAGAACTTAAATGTCAAGTTAAAGCTGTACGAAACTAGAGATAATTTTTATACACATATTTTAATGATATACGTCTGTTTCAACGATATCGTAATGTTCTTTTTGTGTTGCTATTATTCTGGCGCAACTACTATGTAACGTAGCAACAGGATCGTATACGACGTGGTAGCACTGTCTTTACAATATACGATATAGTATTTATGGTAGAGTCCTTATGACCGAAGATCGTTTAATAGAATGGTTATTTAGTGAATAAATAGAGCAAATGCTTATATACGTTTTTACCGACACCAGTTTATTATAAAGTTCCAATATACTAAATATTATACAATGTATTATACATTTAACAATCTGAGCGTCCCGAACATGGGCTCTGCAGTGAATAATCTAGTGGATCACCTCTTGCAATGATATTTAACTTAGGTTTAGGAAAGGAGATCGTTCCAAGAAAGGATACTAACTCCAGTCCGAGCTAGCAGAAAAAGGTATACCAACCTAAGTTGGGGTTAAGGTGAGAGTCCTGGCTCCAGTCCAAGCCAGGTAGAGGTGACCACTTTTCGGAGCGAAGAAGTGATAACTTCAAAGGTGATTGACTGGTCTTTTTATATCTCTATTTGTGGGCGTATTTTCAGTACTTCCAACTCTTGCCACTTGGAGGTTGTTGTCGTCTGCTTCTTATGGATGCTTAGTCAGCTTTATGTAACTTTTATTGTTTGTTTACTTTTGTGCTTAACACACTGACCTATTTATCCATATCCCATTACAATATTTATATGCAAATTGCCGACTACTAGTGTATGTCCGACGACCAGTCGGATCCTTAGCCCTTACCCTATTTTCAATTTTATAATTTTGTAAATTTTTGCAAGTAAACCATTTGTTGAATATAATTACAGTATCAGCAATTTGTGTGTATTAATATTCATGTCACTTGCGATGTATCCCTAATGTTGTATAATATTTTAAAATGTATCTCTAATGTTTTTTTAAAAAAATAGGTTATGTGGCTTTAAGTATCAACTTCCTATTGTTTTATTTAACAAAAAATCTTTCAGAACCAAAATCATATTTATCAGGAATGATAAATATGTAAGTGATTTTTACATTAAATTATACATTCTATTGATCAATTTACTTAGGAATTGTTTGTATCTTACGTGTTGAACTTAACTAACAAGAGTGTAAGATTTACTCTAACGCGAATTCTCAATTGTTTTCCTTCATAAAAAGTCCGTGCGTGGTAAATACAATACTTGCTGCTCTGCAGCAGCAGACGCCTCGTGCCAAACAAACAGTGAAACAAATGAACGTTCAATTTGCGCCGCGCTGAGAGCTAAAATGACGTAGACGGTGGCGCCAGCCCTGTCTCTAGTGGGGAGATTTTATAACTCTATGGTTCAAACAAAAACAATATCAAAGATAATGCAATGTACAACATTTTATGTTTTGTGCACATTTGGGCTTCCTTTAATACTTCGGCAACGGGGATTGATGTTTGAATCATCAAAAACTTAATTTTTATTTTCTTAAAAGAAATAACTGAGACTTACCCTTCAATTTTTTGTCTGGATACAGGCTACATGGTATACAACTTCCTAAAATAGTTATATATCTGAGAACCATATCCTTTATTTTTTATCGGTTTGCAAACATTGCGATTTTTTTAAATCGGGTATTTTCAACGTCAAATATCTCAAAAGGGACACACTTCAAAAATTCCAAATTTGCACAAAAAAGGCAATAGTTGTGTAGTAACAAGTGGTAAAAATTTCATCACTGACACTTTATTACTTTTTTAGTTATTGTTTTCAATGACGTGAAATACGTGATTGATTTGTGTCAATTTTGTTCTAGCATTAATAAATTATAAATTAAAATAACATTAAAAACTGTTATTTGAATTTTGTACAATCCGCAATCGCTTTTCGAGAGCTCCTTGGAGCTGGAATTATTGTGAGGCCTCTCATGCTGACGGGCCTGCTCTGCTTTTAATTAATAAACTGTCAGTGCGGTTGGCGGGGTGTGAGCATCTCCCAGAACCAAACAACGAGGACACTGACTGCATGGGGATGCACCAAGAATCAATCATTTCCTGCAGCCATTATTATAAATACTAATCCTAGTAATAAGCCCGGTGAACGTTGGGTTGCTGTTTATATATCTAATATGCGTGTGGGTGAATATTTTGATAGCTATGGCCTACCGCCATATATACAATATCATATAAGGTTTTAAAAACGAAACTGTTTATTTCATACGTGGTATAATAGACGCATTCAAGGTGATTTAACTCAATTTTGTGGACACTATTGTTTTCTCTATTTAGCATGTCGTGCATCTGGCTATTCACTAGAGGACTTCTTAAATAAATTCTCAACCGGCAACACTAATGTTAGCGATATTATGCTTTATTCGTTTATGAGAATGGTCCCTGGCGTGAGATTTAAGTTCTCCATAAACCATGTGTGTGTGTGTGTTGGCCATGAGATGAATAGCCAGATGGGTTTAGGTAGCAGTATACACAAAACATTGGTATAACTTTATGACGAAAGCCCTGTGTAATTTTTGCTATGTTAAATAGTTTTTTTTAATGCCTGTAGTCTTTTATGTGAGATTTAGTATAATAAAAGAAATATTAAAAACAGTATTTTTTATTATTTTTTCATAAGACAGTTATATAGTAGAGCCCTTATACTCTGCCATCGTAGTTAACTTAAATCGATCTCGTAGCCTTTTATAAAATGTAATACGCTGTGTTCTTTAGCAAATGTTAAATAGGGGATGAAAAAAGGGGTCGTAGCCTTTCATAGTGTTGGAGGGCGTAACTAGCCTATATTCCTGTGTAATCTATGCTATGTTAAATAGGGAATGAATTGTAGCCTTTGTAGCTTCGTAGCCTTGTGCACTATGTGTGGTAAATCTCTGCTATGTTAAATAGGGGATGAAAAAAGGGGTCGTAGCCTTTCATAGTGTTGGAGGGCGTAATCTATGATATGTTAAATAGGAGACGTAGCCTTTTATGAAATGTGTGGGTTAGTTACCAGAGTGAGTCATATGTTCGTAGCGTTGGGTGGCCCCGTCCACTCGATGCCGGAAAACCATGTGCAACGTGTAGAGCAGGTGAAGGTAGTGGTGGCAGAAAGCGTGTCACGTGTCTGTCTGATCACAGTACTAACGGTGTGTGGGAGGAACTACGCGTTGAATACACAGTTGGCAGGACAATGGCTGAGGAGAAACTTGTGTGTCGTGTGCTTCTGCGCCATTACTGGAAAAAGGGGTTGAATGCAGCAGCAGCAGCCAAGGAAATTTGTGCCGTAGAAGGTGAAGGTACTGTCCACAGCTAGAAAGTGGTTTCAACGTTTTCGGTCTGGTGACACCAGTCTCGATGACAAGCACACGAGTGGACGCCCTGTGACGACGGATATCGATGCCCTCCTGAACGCTGTTGAAGGAAGCCCAGGAACCAGTACCCGTCAGCTGGCAGATGAGGTCCAGACATCACAAACCAGTGTCGTTCGTCATCTGCAAACTTGGGTTTCGCTCCAGGCAATCGAGAATGGTTCCCCATGATTTGACTCCCGCTCAAGCTCAACAACATGTGACCCTGTGTGAAGAACTGCTTCGAAACCCAAATAACGACAGGTTTTGGCGGCGGATCATCACGAATGATGAAACTGGATCTTTCTTCGTTATCCTTACACCGGGAAACAATGGCTTCGACCAGATACCGAGGCGCAGCCAGTGGTTCAAAGAGGGCGGTTTGAAGTGAAGACAGTGCTGTGTGTGTGGTGGAATTTCGAAGGTCCGGTACACTGGGAGCTCGTTCCACATGGTTGTTCCGTAGATGGGACATTGTATGCTGAACAGCTGCAACGGGTATACGACATTGTGCGCCGTCGTTATCCAGCAGTGGTGAACCGAAAGCGACTGCTCCTCCAATTTGACAACGCTCCATGCCACAGGTCAAGAAGAGTCCGCCAGCACATTACGGACATGGATGGCGTGGACATTGTACCACCACCACCCCTACAGTTCCGACCTTGCGCCATCTGATTTTCATCTGTTTCGTTCCATGGCACACTTCCTGCGGGGCAGACAATTCCATTCCGTGGATGATGTGACAACTGGCATTACTGAGTTCTTTGCTTCAAAGCCTGCAGCCTGGTATCATCAGGGGCTTGTGTCACTGGTGGAACGTTGGAGAAGGATCATACAGTGTGATGGGATGTACTTCGCCGAATAGGCTTCTGTGGTACAGAGGGAGGCGGGTGCTGCACATTATCCATGAAAACGCTACGAACATATGACTCACCCTGGTAATTTCTGCTTTGTCAAATAGGGGATGGAAAGAGGTATAAGGAATGAAAAAAAAGCTTCGTACCCTTTCATAGTGTTGGAGGGCGTCCATGTTCCAGGGCTATGTTAAATAGAGGTTGAAAAATGTGCTCGTAGCCTTTTATCATAGGCAGCCAAAAACTGCGACACAGCCTATCGTACACCCCTGAAATATAGGGTAGCTAGAGTACGTTCTTCAGAATACCCCGTGTTCTTTAGCAAATATACCACGGGGACTAGGGGGGTAATATAGCGCTAGAGTATAATCTCCTATTACATGTTCTGTAACCCATGTTCGTAGCCTTTTATGAAATGGTCCATGTTCTTTAGCAGATATGCCACGGGGGCTGGGGGGTAATAGAGCGCTAGAGTATAACCTCCGCATATTTTATAGGTTAGCTCGAGCACGCGACTCAGGGTTTTAAAAACTTCAATATGCAGTATTGGGGTAGGGGGAAGGAGGAGGGGGCCGAAAAATTCAATAGGTCATATTAGGGACCCCACTACCACGAGGTATGATGTATTTTGCGGGGGTTAGGTTGGGGTGCCGTGCCACTCTTTTATAATGTGGATTAAATAGGGGTGCGAAGAATGTGTTCATAGCCTTTTATGCCATGTTACATAGGGGTTGGAAAAAAGGACTCACACTCTTTTACAAAATAATACTACTTTTTTTACAATTAAAAATAAGGGTTATTAAATTGAATAAAAAGTCACTAAATCTAGTTCTAAAAAGGAACTAAATCTGGTTCCAAAATGTGAGCCAAAGGTGCCTATAACACGCCCAAGTCTCGCCATTCTACTATGACTGGACAATGTTAATGGCTTTAACAGTAGACTAACTCTCAGCAATTGGTACTGTTTTTTTATCAATTGCGTCTGTTGAGTTCTGGCTCAGAAAACATGGAACCCAGTACTCTGTACTTTTTATAGATTTGTCCGCCTCTATGAGCGTTATGTCACGTTTTTACAATGTCGTTGACAATTGCCTTATTTGGTCCAAAGCATCCGATGTTGCGTTTAGGTTTGCGAGGAATTCTCCACTTATAAATATTTTCTTTCAGTATTTTGTCCTTTCTCTCTGATCTCTTGTTGGGTAATTTGAAGCTCTATTGAAGTGTTCATATGTGGTTCAAGATCGTTACTTATTACACTGTTAATTGTATGCATACTTTATTCCAGCCATTGTACTGATAAAACTTCCAATTTTAAGCAAATTTGTCTCCAGCGAAGTTGCTGCCTCCCTCAGCCCCCTTTGATTTGGGGGATTGATGATACAAGGAACAGAGCTTATATAAAAATATGTGAAAATGATAGATACCGGAAACCCCTTCAAGAACGTTGTTAACTACAAATTCTAGTCTATGATTAACACAATGCCAAAGAAATAAATTAGGAAAGATATTGTTGAGGGATGCTGCAACTCCCGACCATTACAAATGCTCCATCAGATACAAAGGTAATTGATTTTATTCAGAAAAGCTTGGCTGAATCTACGCTTGTTCAACATTAAAGTAATATAACAAAATTAAGCATACACGCGTTCCTAGGATACTCTTCAAAGAATGCTTGAAGCCAGTGTCTAAGAGTTTTGCTACTTGGGATAGTTGACTCAAACTAAAAGTGAATGTTTTCTTTGTTTGTGAAGATAATACTGTTACAAACAGTTGCCTTCATTTCTGACGCTATATGAACAAACTTTGGGCGCATTTTTTATCAGAAAGTAAAATATGCCCTATATTAATGCCATTCAACACCTCTAAATCTATTTCTACCGGCGTACCGGCGCAATTTCTACCAATTAACAATCCCTGGGGTTTAAAGATGCTCTGAGTTGTTAGAAATTGTGTTTGGTGCCTATTTTGAATATGAGAATCCATTTCTTGTTCAGCCTGTTTCATAATCTAGAGCTTTGAGATGAATCACGCTTTATTGTGGTGATATTTTATGCGTATAGCACGATTAGGTAATTGGACTAAAGATATTTTAACTTATGTCAATAGGCACTATTCGCAAAGACATAGGATAAAAACAAGATATTTAAGGATATTGGTCAAGTAATATCTGGTGTAGTAAAAATTGATCCATTATTTTTGCATGACATTGAAGGCTTGACTTACCATAGTTAGAATGATCCGATTTAGGTCACATATGCGCCGTTTTGTTCGATAACGTGTTACCATTTGGAAGGTATTATCATGATGCCTCTCTCATAGAAGCCCTTGTCCCTATTGGCAAAAAATTGAGACAGTCGATTTTCACAAGCCTCTCTTGAAGCGAATTTTTCATCAGCAAACGTGTTCGCCATGGACAGGAACAGATGGTAATTACTCGGTGCCAGGTCCGGACTATAAGGTGGATGCATAAGAACCTCCCAACCAAGCTCCCGGAGCTTCTGGCGAGTCACTATCGATGAGTGTGGCCTGGCGTTGTCCTGGTGGAACACAATACCTCTCCTATTGGCCAAAGCTGGGCGCTTCTGGGCGATTGCTGCCTTCAGACGGTCCAATTGTTGACAGTATAGTTCCGAGTTAAGGGTTTGGCCGTAGGGGAGCAGCTCATAGTAGATAATTCCCTGCCAATCCCACCAAACACACAGCAAAACCTTCCTGGCCGTCAATCCTGGCTTGGGCACCGTTTGCGCCGGCGCTTCGACCACGACCGTTTTCGCGTGACGTTGTCGTAAGTGATCCACTTTTCATCACCAGTCACCAACCGCTTCAGAAATGGGTCGCTTTTGTTGCGATTCGCAGATGGAAATTCGGTCCATGAGGTTTTTTTGCCTTAACTCGTGTGGCACCCATACATCAAGCTTCTTTTTGTATCCAGCCTTATGCAAATGGTTCCACACGGTTTTTTGTGCAATGTTTAGCTCTTGGGCAATCGAAACAGTGCTTACATGACGGTCGGACGACAATGTCCATGATTTTATCGACATTTTCGACACTTGGCCTTCCAGTGCGTGGTACATCTTTGACGTCAAAATTACCGGCACGGAATCGACGACACCAAAATTGCGCGTGATTGGCTGTTACAGTATCAGGACCATAAACACTATTCACATTTGCAGCCGCCTGGCTTGCGTTTTTGCCTTTATCGAAGAAAAACTGTAAAATATAGCGTATTTTCTCTTTGCTAGTGTCCATTTTGACGCGCGCTCACACAACACTGTCAACTCATCACAACTATCTGAACAGTGTTTGTAGTACGCAATCTCATCGTTTGAACGCCATCTCGTTGAACCCGATCGGACTTATACAACGCGAGATACCGATCACTGAAGCCATCTATTGGCAAAATAATGGATTACTTTTTACTACACCACATATACTGTATGTAATGTGTATATAGTTATGGCTGGAATGAAGGTATTAAGTTGACAAATAGGGTTGGGATAAATGTTGATGGCTTTTGTATAGCAACCTTATTGAAAGTTATTATGAATATCTTCAATTTGAGTTTAGTGGTAGAGATGTACGAAGTGTATTATGCGAACGTAGAAAATATGGTGGTATTATAAATGGCGGAACCAACATCAACCGTTGTGGTTTATGCGTTCGTTGTACTTACTGATGCTTTTTATAGCAGACCAACACCTACTAATGAATGAAGACTTCAGATGGTGTATGAAACAGCTAACCTAATATAGATTTAGTTGAGTCAACGATTAGGTTAGATCTATGATTAGTTTCAGCTAGATTTCGGGCCATTAAATATATCAGGAGACTGCAGTAAGTTCTACAATTGATTGATAAAGATTAGAATTTTTCAGTTACATAATTTTCTTTCTTAAACTCGACTGTTGTCTCTATTTGTCCTGTTGGGAATCACGGTAACTTTCTGCCATTTTTAGATGATCTCTGAGATTTTTGTCACGGTATACCCGTAAGTTTGTACATGGTCTACACACAGCGTTTTAAAAAATGATCAGTACATCGTTAACCGTCCGTAATGACTGACAAAACTATATATTTCCTCCTTTTCTCTATCCTGAGCCAGTTTAGAATGATTGCCAGTGCACGGAAATTCATTAAACTTTACGGCTTCTGACGTAATGGAATTTTAACATAGAGGGTCACGAGCGCAGTCTTTTCTCTTACTCTTTCATCCTTTTTTGTAAAGCGGTTTCACCAGAGATAATAGACAGAGGTGAAGGGAGTCAGTGATGCGAAGAAAACAATACAAAGGGAATCCCAATTTAAGTTTAAAACTATCGAGTAAGCAAGTTTGTCAAAATTGATAAGAGGTCACTATGGATGGCGAATGAGGCGCCTCTACTGAGGAAGTGTTAAAAAACCACTTGACCTCGCCCTTGAATAACGGGACTTTCAACGTATCCTTACGTACCAAAATAAAGCAAACTGTTTCTCTTACATCCATTGTACTACCATGATTCTGCTTCAGAAAGAGGAAACAGAATATCTCATTTTGGCAAGCAAGTTGAAATAAAAACACGTGATTAATTATTTACAAAATATATAATTTGAATCACAAATATATACATAAATACATTTGCAACAAGACCAAATTATGAATACGTAATAGTGTATTTCGTAGGTACACTTCGCAAAAATTTAATAAATTAACTGAACACAGTGTTTTTATATTCGACAACGTCCAATTCTAAATGACGTACAAGAACAACTTCCACAACTAATCATCACGTCTCAGCAATGATTTTAGTTGTTATATGTTGAGAAAACGGGGTATTATTGAAGTCATTTTTCACTATCAAATAATAATATTCTCCTTCCAAGCAATAAAAGAACTCTCTGTCCCTGGACCTTGATAAAACGGTAGTGACGATACTTCGTTTGATCTAATCAAATTTCATGAAAAGTGTAAAAAGACACATGAACCTTTCGCTATTCATACTCGTGAAAGCTAACCTGTTACACGTTAGTGTCTTCTGTGCTGTATGCGAAGACTATTTTGGTGGTTTTTTTTTATGAAGAATTTATTCTACATTTCTCTAAAGAGTATTTCCTCTGAAGGGAAGTATTCCGATTGTGAAACAACACAGAAATGTGATAAGGGCACATTATTATTATATCAAAAATATCAATCTAGAAATACAATTTCCTGTTCACGTGTGAGAAAATTCCAAACTCCATCGTCCTCCTGATATATACACAGCTATTCTCACCGTACAAGCAAAAAAGGTGATAACCACAATGAATATCTTATAAGAAACATTACTTTGGCTATTCGACTTCTGTACATGAAAGTGTTTAGGGGACGTGTTCAGTAGTAGTGCGTATCCTCAACTTGACGATGTGATGTTCCTCATCTGTCTTACAGCAGCCACAAGTCGAGGAACGCAACCGGAACTCTTGGTCTGATATTCGTCGGGAGACAACCGAAGCAGCTGGGACACCTGTTGTAAATGCTCAGACAATCCTAGACCCAAGTCTTCCAATACATTTCCCAAATAATCTGTAATACAAGTTTAGCAAAGTAATATTGATTATCATCTATACGATCAGCTTGCTGGATAAACATTTAAATATTACATAAAACCAAATCACTCAAATATACAAGTTGAAGAATGCAACTTGCGCACACGGAGATTACAATGTAATGACCGTATTTACGCGAATGTAAGACGCCCTCCAAATATCTTTTGGCGAAAATGAAAATGAAAAACTGTACTGCATTCGTTTTTAAAAATTTAAAAAAAAAAAAAACTTTAAATGAGAATACAAAGAATAAAAATTAATCTGAGAAGAATCCATTAACTTCGGTGCTGCAATTTATTCATGCCCGTCTGCCGGTACTTTTTTTTCTCCAGTGTAATTACAACACTTGCTTCCGTTAGTTTTATAGCTGTCTTTACAAAATCGTGACTACCGGCGTTAGCAATCATTGGCAAAACCTAATCATTTCTAATTTAAACTGGGTCTTGCCGACAGCGAAAAATGAGAGGCCTAAACTTGCAAAACACGCATCTACGACGTACCTTGATTTTGGGGGCAGAAAATCGAAAAAAAAGTGCGTCTTAGATTCGCGTAAATACGGTTCTTAAAAAATTCAAAGATAAAATAAATGTTTAACTATTTTATCTAATGTATAACTGTTATTTAAAGTAAAACTATAAAGGGTACAATGCATAATGTTCTAGCGGCGAATCCTGAAAAAGAGGAGACTTTCTCCTCTGAGGAAATGAACCTAGATCTGAAATTTTGTAGGGTAGAATTTCATACACTTATCTAGTGTCACACAGCTGGAAAATGTTTCGCCACTACAATATGTTACCATTCACAGTATTGCCTCTTTCCCCCTTTAATCATTCGAATACTATGCATCGGACAAAAATTCTAGAGAAATTAATTTCGTCTTACATATTTTCATGAAATTACATGCTAATTTCCATGGGCGCTAATTTACATTCACCCTCTAGATACAAGAATGAGTCATAACCTCGTATCGAATTTCCAAGATTAATGTGATGTTTACAAATAAAAGAGAACAGTAGACCCACGCAGGGCATACAAAGAACGGTTCGGTCATTCTCGATCTGGCGAAACAGGGGTGCAACACAGACCGAGATCAGGTGACCTGTTCATCACCAATGGGGGTCACCCCGCTCAACGCTGTTCAACACAGCCCGACAAAAAACTTTGGTAAACTTTATTTTTATAAGGGCCAGTCTAGTAACGTTGGACTTCGGCCCGTCACGATTCGCCCTTTAGCCATTAAACTCCACACCTATGAAGGGACTCGAACCCGGGACCTTCGAGTCGTTGGCCTACCGCTGTAGACCGCACGGCTACCCGGCCGGCAAAGACCGACAAGTGCTCAGCCACGTAACATGTGGTTTTGACATCGAATCTTCATGGTGGTATATACGAGTGGACATGACTGCGATACCCCCAAACCAGATGACACAGGTAGTATTCCAGAAATGGGGGATTGATAACAAAAAATATTCTGTATTTGGCGGAATGTAGAAAGCGCAGTGCACTGGAACCTAGTCTTTAGTGGTCGGACCGTGGACAGTCAACTCTACCAGCTTCACGTTATTTTGGGTCAAGAATATTCAGCAAAAAGGGGGGAAGAGAGATCCGTAGCGTTCCATAGATTTTTCTACCCAACCCCTGAGGTCCAGTGGTTAAAACTGTCTATTGACACTAGGAAGACATGATAGTTACGAGTCCTTCTGACTGGTTTCCAGAGTCTCCGTCAGTCTCACGAGGCAAATGCCGGTACGTCACCTAGGCTAAGTCCCTGAACCTTTCTTTCCTCGAAAGAATGCTTGCCGAGGGAGATCACTCCTCAGACTTGTGAGTGGTTTAGGTTACAGTTGCCTGTCCAGCACGTTTACTAAAATTAAATGAAAAAAAAAAAAAAGAGTTTTCTTATAAGTTAGGTATCCACTATGTAACTTCGGATTTACGTAAGGCGGGACTATCAAAGAATATGGAGCCTACTTTTACTTTAAAATTCGTAGCAGAAATTTTCTTAATAACTGATATACTGATGGAAATATTCTAAAAACTTAAAAGAAGAAAGAATACTTACTGATATCAGTTGCAAGTTGTTTTACACCACTGGGACTCAGTTCGCAGATAGACAGTATATTTTCACAGTATTCCTGACAAGTCCCTCTGGCTATTATCCCAAGAAGAATATCAGCGAAGCCTCCTTCTGTTTCCCCTGAAAGGCCTTCGTACTCAGGATCAGCAACGCGAAGAGCAAGGGTCAGCGATGGATTCTCCTGAAGCATAAATGGTTCCAGATGTTGAGGCAAGGTCATCAAATACTGACCAATCTGTGAAAAAGAAGGAACTTGCTTAAAGGCTATCGCTTTAGTGAAAAAAAATGTTTAAATAAGGTTATTTAATGTTAATTTCTTTTACATAAAAATACGAAATCGCATCCCTGCTCAATCACTAGGCTAGAAGTGACTGGACCAGCTTTTGTGATCGTTTACACGTCTCAGCTGAACCAGTTTACTTTGAAAGTCACAGATCTGGGTTCAAATCCTCATCACTCCAGCAAACAAATTTTAATACATCTTTAAACAACTTAATATTTGCCGATGTCTATGGCGGATGAATGGTTTCGCTATTACTTCGTAATCAAGGTTATCGGGTTCGATTGCAGGTACGGAAACAAGTAGTTTGTAACTTAACATGCAGGCCCGACCCTTACAATGTCATCTCTATCTGAATAAAGGAAATGGCAAACCACTACCTTGTCCACGGACAGGGACGTAAATCCCACTCCCGTGGTGCGGGGAGGGCACAGAGGCAGTTAGTTACGACACTGTCCAAGGACCTTTCCACCATAACGCTGTCACCGGCAGAACAGCAATTATCATCAACAATATTTATTTAGAAATCAGTTCTAGTATCCAGCCTCCATCGTCTAGTGGTTACGGTCATAATCTAAGGATCGGCACTGGGACGTCACGTAAGTTCGGGTCTTGTTTTATAGACCATCCTCGCACTAGGTTTTCTAAGGTTACTCTGAGTTACACCAGGCAAATGCTGGGATGGTACCTACAGAAGGATCTGGCCGCGACCTTTGTCATTGCGTTTCCTGGAAGTGTGTTCGCGGCCAAGGTGGAACATCATCCCTTACATTCCAATAAACGTTCAGGAATTAAAATTAGAATCAACCAGTTATAGTACATAAAGAAACTGTCCAAATATTTACAGCAATACTGTTAGTTTCAGTACGTTTTTTTTTTTTTAATAACTTTATTATTCACGTGAAGACATCCTTGAATAATATTTGCGCACTAGAAATATTTAACGAAACTATAGTACAGTGTGCGCTCTGGCTGCTAAATTCAGTTGTTTGGCTAATCTCGTACATATAACGAATTCTCGAATATCGGTCCTCAGAGGATCACAGGTTTTAAAAAAAATATTTCGGATCGAAAATCGAAAAGGAACATATGGTCGATTAGTTTAGCAAAGTTTTGAGTAGAGGTCCCAGTATGTTAGACCCCAAAAATACACAACTTCGCATATTTCACTAGTTCTATCTTGTTGGAAATATATTTTTTTCCCGTAATGTTTATTGAACTTGGCAGTGACATTCTTCAGAAAAAAAAAAAATTGGAAAATTTTCCATACACAGGATGCACTTTTCAAGGTATCAGGTAATTAGGTTACCAATCGGAGCTTAAATATGTAAATGAAAATATTTTTAATTATCCAAACACATCCTGTCAGTTATAATAGCATATAATAAGTGATATTTCGAAC
>JAGDQP010045061.1:0-15701 GCA_022664845.1 Lepisma saccharinum
CCAGAATGGAAGAACTGAGTAACGAGAGTTCGAAAATAGGCCTTAAAATGAACTTAAGTAAAACAAAAGTAATGTATAATCAACATGCTGCAAAGAAGGAAGTTAAGATTAACGGAGAGACAATAGGCATAGTTGATGAGTATGTTTACCTAGGTCAGCTTAAAACATCGAATGCAAAGTTGACTGATGAAATAAATAGAAGATGTAAAATGGCGTGGAGTTCTTTTGGAAGACTACACTTTATTTTCAAAAGCAAATTACCAATGTGTCTGAAGCGTAAAGTTTATAATCAATGTGTCTTACCTGTAATGATGTACGGCTGCGAAACTTACACACTGAATGCGCAAACGACTCAAAGATTGATAGTCACACAAAGAGCAATGGAGAGATGCATGCTAGGAATAACCAGGAGGGACAGGAAGAGAAATGAATGGATTCGCGCACAAACAAAGGTGGAGGATGTAATCAAGACTGCGAAGAAGATGAAGTGGAGATGGGCCGGTCATATAGCTAGACGAACAGATGGAAGGTGGACGACAAATGTACTACAGTGGATTCCTAGAGAAAAGAAACGACCGAGACGACGTCCAAATGTAAGATGGGTAGATGAAATCAAGCGTTTTTCAGGAGCTACATGGATGAGGATATCAGCAGACCGAGATATGTGGAAAGAAAAGGGGGAGGCCTTCATTCAGCAGTGGATAGAAAACGGCTGAATATGATGATGATGATGATGATGATGATGATATATATATATCACAGCCATATTCAATCCACTAGTGGATGAGGCCTCTCCCCGAAGGGAGGAGTTGGTCTACTGCTCCCACGCTGACCAGACGGGTTGGGAGAGGAGAGCCGAAGCTCTCACTGTGATCGCCACTGTCTTTTATTCACAGCAGCTCCCCAATTGTCCTCACGATGCTGGGTCAACACCGAAATTTTTTGAGCCCCCACCGGGAATCGAACCCGGGACCGCTCGCACTGAAGTCGAGTGCGCTACCGACTAGGCTACGCAGGAGCTCATATATATATATACGCATTTTACAAAGTTACACTTCCGTGGATTACTACCGCGTCTACCTCACTGCACAACACTACTTCTCCCCGTTAAGTATTCCAACATTCAAATGCTCTTTTTTTTTTTCGATTTAACACATTTCTTATTGATCTTTTCTTTTCTTTATTTCATATAAACTGAATAATGAGAGATTAAATATTCTGTAAGAAGAAGAAATCAATGGACAATGTATCCTCCAATAGGACGCGAGGAGTAGCCTAAGTATAAAGGGAACCAAGACAGTTTTGTCGCTTTTTGTGGAGGTCTGTGTTCAATTGACCCTCACACCGTGAGTTGAATGCGAATGGAGAGCAGGCGAAGGTTAGTTCTTGGTGTGGGTATAGCCAACATACTACCTGGTTTTGACAGTTCAGTTACACCGTGAACGTGAGGAAGGACAGAGTGAACATGGGACCTCCACAGAGCGTCATAAGGGCGTGTATGCTGTACGAGTTCAAACTGGGGTCAAACGCATCAACAGCGGAGCGGAAGATATGCCAGGTCTTTGGTGAGGGTGTCGTGACAACGCTGACAGTGCAGCTGTGGTTTATCAAGTTTAAGGATGGTGACGAAACACCCGAAGACGCACCACGTGCAGGGAGACCAACACAGGTACCAAATGGAGATCTTGAGGCAGCAATTGAGGCGAACAGTGGCCAGACATGTGAGGAACTGGGACTACAATTCAGTGTGAGTGGAGAAACCATTCGGCAGCACCTCCATCAACTTGGGAAGCACTACAAGTTGGGTCGATGGGTCCCACATGATTTGACTCCGGGCCAGAAGGCAACGCGAGCAGACACCTGTGTTTCTTTGCTGTCTCGTCTGAGGAAGGAGCCATTTCTGGACAGGGTGTTGACATGTGATGAGAAGTGGGTCCTGTACGAAGCTCCACGGCGCCGTCATCATTGCTTAGCATCCCATGAACCGGTTCCAAAACAGCCGAAACCAGTACTGCACCAGAAGAAGGTCCTCCTCTTGTTTGGTGGACTGCTCGCAGCATCGTGCATCGGGAACTGCTACCAGCTGGTCAGAGCATCAATGCAACTGTGTACTGTCAGCAGTTGAGCCGTGTTCAAGAAAAACTCAAAACTCTGGAGCCAACACTTCTGAATCGCAAAGGGGTCCTCCTGTTACAGGACAACGCTAAGCCCCACGTGGATAGATCACATCATCTATTCCTTGAACTCAAAATAATAAAGGAAAGGACAGAAGTTTTCCTCCAATGAGGATGTCATCTCTGCTACAGAGCAAAATTTACACAACAAACTCCAGATAGTGTTTTAAGGGTTGGGAGGGTTACAGAAACTGCAGCAAGTTTCTTTGGCCTGAAGAGTCTCTTTCATGGTTGGACTACGAACTTACCAGACTTGATTATATATACAAAATGTGCTTTCTACAGTGTTTTTAACGTTATATCCTAAACACCAACATGTATTCAATGTTTCCATCTACGCATAGATCGCCCACTACGACATAACTCGTTTTCGGCAGTTCTGTGTGTTAATTGCCACCAAATCTAAATATAATTTAAATTAACTCCTGACGTATTGATAAGAAACGATATACTTCATCACGCAGCATAACTGTTCTGGTCTAGATTTAAAGAACCATAAATCTCTTTATGAAGAAAGAAGAGGAACAGAGAAACTACCAATAATAAACGCTTAAAAAAAGAAAGCGAAAAAAAATGTAATTGAGGTGTTTTTTTTTTTTTTTACACGTATTCTCATTCCGTCTTCCAACTCTTCGTAGCCTACAGCTTATTGGAACCAATAGCGACCTAAAAACTAAATCTGAAAAAAAGAAAAGAAAATCAAGGTCCGTCGAGATAAAAACAACAACTTCGAAATATTTTATGGTGGTCAGTTTGTCTTATTTTTATTACAATGTGCTTCTATTTTATTGCCCTATCACATAAAATATAGATTTATGAATGTGTACATATAGATAGTCACTATCTCTTTCAAAGACTTGATAGTGACACTATTCGCGATGGGTGTTCAAGTATTCCTGGTTCACATGCACAGCGCGCGATGCTAATCTTTTCTTTTCTTTTTTTAATTTCAGCATCACGTTCCAATCTGCAAGGACCAAAAAGAAAAAAAAAAAAGAAGCTACGGCATAAATAATTCAAGATTGGTGCTGACGTCATCAAACAATGTCAAATACAAACAAATTAATGTCGGTATATAAACGCAGTTTTGTACCTGTCTTTGACAGCATTGGCGTGACAAACCCTCCCGGTAACAACTTTGGCGGGGGGAAGGGGGGCGAGAATTCAAGATAATGAGTTAAAAAGACGATTTGTTACCTTAGAATCGAAAAAAGAAAAATCCTTGGCAAGGTATCTACGGCGTTTTTGTATGTGGTAAGTGAATATCCGCATTTAGCCTAACTTTGTAAAGAAGAAAAATTACAAAAATAAATTCTTGGGTAACTTATTATAAGTGACTTTTATAAAAGAAAATATGTGCCGACAAAGACATGGATACTTACTTTTTGACGCAGATAAGCTTCTTCTATAAAGTATCACTGTTGATGGTCGCAATCACGATATTACCTTCCGTTATCTTCACTTGTTTCTTCTAACCGCGAAGTATGGCTGAAGAGATGACTTTCAGTGTTGCCAAACAGCTATTCAGTATCGTTGAATAAAAATCAATTTCTAGTTCTTGCATTGCATTGAAATGTAATGCAACTCAGTTGCGAATAGTGTATATTTAATAATGTCCAGATGCAGCCGAAATTTGACCACATTTACCACTCGTGGAAAATGGTTCTAACACTGCCGGAGAAAGCGCTACATCGTGCTTGAATTTGTTTGTTGTAAATGCCTTTGACCTTTGCTAAAATTGTGGATAATGTGAAAGTTAAGGATTCAAGCTTCAGAACAATTGACTGTACACAATGAGCAATCAGCTCACTGTAACCTGCTAAAAAAAAGTGTTCAAAAGAAACTTGCCTTTGTTGTTTATAAGGAAAGTCCTTCTAGCAAGATTTTCACCCCAATAAACAGTAAAAACAAAATCAAAGCAATGAAAAAAGTATGTGTGCCTTATCAGAGGCGGCGTTAGGTGAGCGCGGGGCCTAGGGCAATAATGACCCTGCGGGGTCAAAGTACAAGTAAAAATCGCTGAGCGCCGAAATGTTACATCTAAAGCCGATAAAGCAGTAAGCAACTTCCCCCTAAATGCTTCCTCTCACTTCTTCCTTTCATTCCTAACCCTAAATTTATTACTAAATATTCTCTTTTTTAATGAACAACGGTTTCTTATGAAAAAAAAATCCGACATAATTTATTTAAAGAAAGTACAATATATTTTAAAAACTGCATTAGTGCACTGTCAATTTCGATATTCATTATGACGTTTTAACTTTTTTTTACAAATCAACTCTTATATCATTGAGTAAGAAAAATATCAACTCGGAACGCGGGGCCTGGGGCGGTTGCCCCAGTTGCCACCCCCAAACGCCGCCTCTGTGCCTTATGGTTTCGTTTACTGACTATGTGTTAAAACAAATAATAAAATCTATTAAATTTATTTATTTATTGGTTGATGTTTTTATGGAATGGCCATTTACAAGAAGTTAACCTTTTTTTTTTAATGTCAGATATGACTGTTACTTGTTTTTGGGTGTATCATATTAACAGCGAAGAGATGCAAGCTAATTACATATATGCGGAGTTTAAAGTAAAAACTGCACTTGGAAATAGGTGGGATGCGCCAAGCGCAGTGATTCTGCCAGACCCCCTTGTGGGGAATTTCTCTCCCCAAATTCTCGAGCGTACCCCGCCAAACTTCAATATTTTTACGGTCAAAAATTGACAGAAACCGTACAAAATTACACTTAGACTCACCCAACTTTTTGACTTTACACCCTTCAAACTGAAAATCCTGGTGGAATCCCTGGCCAAGCGACATACAGTATCTTATAAGGTTTTTCCTAAATGATCTTGTGCCCCACTCTAACTAAAAACTGAAATGACACCCCTGTAATCTCGCTATGTAAAGGCAAAAATAAAGCTTTGTTTTAAAACTTCGCTAAGATACGAACGCAGGCAGATGTTGATTAACACTGGTTTCTTTAAGATTAATGTACAGCAACGATCTCCAACAAAAGATGGCAGCAATACCTCCGAATGTCTAACGTATTTTTATCGTTGTACGAAATTTTAATGCTGCTTCTAACAAGTTCAAGCCTAGAAAGTTCTAACTTTTATGGAAGAAAGTTCATAACCAATTCAAGAGTTCTTTCCGTGGCGACTTTTTCTTTTTCTTTTTTGTTCATTGTTGAAAGAGCTTGATTATTGTAGTGAATATTCAATCCCATAACAATGAAGTTTTTTTTCAACAATGAACAAATAGAAACTAAAAAAATCATCACGGATAGAACTCTCGAAATAGCTATGCTATGAACTGTCTTCTCTGCAAGGTTGAACTCTGTATTCTTAAATTCGAAGGAACAGCATTGAAATTTCGTGCAACGATAAAAATACATTAGAGTCAAGCGGATGTAGTGCTGCCACCTATCTACCTTTGGATATCGTGGCTTTACACTGGCTTGTATTTGTAATAAATCTTTTGGAATAGCTGATGTGAATACCTCCTTTACCTCCATGAGGCATATCGACACGCCCACCCATGATACATGATTATCTTAGACTAGCATCTTCTTGAACAGGAATTGTACAAGATTTTCATTTTCAATTTGGTGTGAAATTTGATATTTGGACAACTCCTCGGGGAAAATTCATTGGACATGTCTACAGTAAAGTGCTGGAAAATATGTCGAGTGTCGTATTCTCTCTCTTTTTCTCTTATTTTGAGACATACACAAACACATATTTACGAAGTAGAAAAAAGAGTGGTAGTTATAAAAGTCCGTGGTTTGTTACACGGTGTTAAAAATAATAAAAGATTCTCTTGTTTCCCCTTCCCCCCTCTTCTAATCCCCTCTGCCAACATTATTGATATGCAGATCCTTGCCTAAGTGGTTTACTTCTGAGGGAGAGGGAGGGAGGGAGACGTACTAACAATCCTTTTGGTATCTGGAGATTCACCGCACATAATTCACTCAGCCGCGTTGGAAGCTACTAGTGAAGCAAATCGGCCGTGTGTCCACTTCGTATCAGGGTTGCCAGTAATCATACAAGTTTCTTTATTTTATATTTCAGCTTCATATTTATTCGCTCCAATCAAGTATTTTCTACAGGCGGAAGGGTTCCCCTCAGTTTCACCAGGAAATGCCGGAATGGTACCTTGAGCAATCAATCCCCTGGTCTACAGCTGCCTCAACCTAACCAATCCCGGTCTGAGCCAAAGATGTCTAAAGGACATAAATAAATTCAAGAAAATTTAAAAAGTAGAAGTTTACCCACAAGTAAGGATTGAAGTAGGTAGCCTTTAGAATCGAATTGGGAAAGGTAGTAATGGGTGTTACATTTGGATAGATTCAAATGTCAAGATCTGTAAAAAAAAAAAAATGTCGTAAAACAGCACTTTTTCTTTGTTTTGTATTAAATGCTTATAATGTGATACCCACTCTATCACAAGTCCGGTCTTAGACGCCTTAAGGCCACAAATAAAATTCAAAATTCTATCACAAGTCAGCCATAACAATAATAATAATAATAAATGGCGTAACGGACGTTACAAGAATAGTCTGAATTCAAAAGTCCGCAGAATCCGCAGCCAATATAAGTGTTCATTTTTTTTTATTAGAGTAACCGCTGTTATAAATACATAGGCCTAATATTACTTTTCATTGAGAGCAGAACTTAATTTAACAGAAATAAATTATGTTTTTTGTTCATATTTTTTTTTCCTTTAACTTTCTTATATTTCTGTTCTATTGTATTATTCAAGGAACCATCCTAACATTTGCCTGGTGTAACCACGGGAAATCAGAGAAAATCTCATGCAGGATGGTCGTCAGCAGTGATCTATCCTGGGATCTCCTGATTACAAGACAAGCAGACTGCTAAGTGTTCTGCCTGACCGGTATAATCATATAATTTTAAATATTAGCATTGCAAATATTACATGATGGTACGGCGAAAGCATGGCTTTCAGTTTATTGCGAAGCCAGTCTAAAAGTCTGAAAGTCCCTGGCCTACAGTAATGTAACGGGCGTTACATAGTGCAACACAGCCTTTCTTTTGATTAGCGTATTACGTAAATAATAAATATTTAAATGATAGTAGTTGAAAATGGGTAAAATAAGAAACGTATCAAGCAACCAGAATATATTTAACTGTTAATAAAGCGTTTTATTAATGTGTTTATTCATGGAACTATTTAAGTGTTTTAGAACAATCTTCAGGGATGAACATCGATTATTCTTTCGACTTTCGCTTCAAGAACCTCTGCAGCTACTCGTATACAACTTTACTTGTTCCTTTAAAAAAAAGTCGATATTAGAAGTAAATTTTGGACTGTTAATATATATACAAAATGAATGAAATATAATTATATGAGTCACACAAAGAGCAATGGGGATATGCATGTTAGGAATAACCAGGAGGGACAGGAAGACAAATGAATGGATTCGCGCACAAACTAAGATAGAAGAAATAATCAACACTGCGAAGAAGTTGAAGTGGAGAAGGGCCGGTCACATAGGTAGACGAATAGATGGAAGATACATGTAGGCTACATTGGATTTCTAGAGAAACGAAACGACCGAGACGACGTCCAAATGTAAGATGAGTGGAAGAAATCAAGCGTTTTTCAGGCGCTACATGGATGAGGATATATGTGGAAAGGAAAGGGGGAAGCCTTCATTCAGCAGTGGATAGAAAACGGCTGAAGAAGATGATGAATATTAAAACATGTCTTTAGGCTCATGTTTACCTGGAACGTCTGTAAGAGAAAGAGCTGTTGTAGGCAGTAAGCGAACATTTAGAAACGAAAAAATTACAGAAGTTCAGATTTGGACACAAACATTCCTCCCCAAGAATACTCAACACCCATGTACTTTTAAGGAAAGTCTCAAAATTTGAATCTTAATCTTATTGAATCTCTTTAGGCAACTTTCGTTCAAACCGAATGGACAATGATGCTAGAATTGGAATGAACCAAGTGGGAGTGAATGGGAGAACTCCGAGAAAACACACTCACACAAATATTTCTTCACCACAAAGCCCGCATGGCACGTGCTGGGATCGAACCGGGGACCCCAAGTACCAGAGGTAGACGTTATACCACTAAGCCACCGCGGCTCCAGGAAAGTTTCAGAATTTAGATCAGTACTAGTTGAAATAGAACAAATTTGAATCGAACTTAAGCCCATAACCATAATAGAATAAAATAAAGCTTTTATAAACTTCGAATTTTGACCCATTTTAGTAACTAATAACTTCGACTCGTCCCCATTCTATTTTTTGCTGTTACATTTCTAAAATCTACAAACACCGAAGCCCCAGTCGAGATTCGAGCCCAAAGCCTTGGAGACGATAACCTGAAGCCTCAAACCACACGGTTCGCGCAGTCGGCATAACCGTAACTGAAGTTTACTTAAGGGCTCTCCACAGTCCCGTCAAACAAATACCTACTCAGTTAGTGGGTCTGGTCTAGATCCCATTCCCCGGAAGTTATAATTCCTCAGATTCGATATAAGATTAGGTCGTATCGTAGCTGGCAGCAATACCTAGATCATAATAATAATGCCTCTTTAATGAGCAGGCAAGGTTCATTCATAGGTTCCTCTACCACCTAAACCTTTATCAATATTTGGAAGGAATATTAACATTCTGCAGAAAATAAAATACATGAAGAAAATGTTGAAGTGAACTGAATATTAAATTTACAAGGAACTTAGCTAGATCTCGACTTTGAGAAAATGTATTTAGAGGCTTAAATAGCCGGATTTATTTCAACTTTGAAAAAGCGTGATTTCTGTAGAAGGAAACAAACTTCTCTATGGATTTCTTTTTCTGCACATATTTTGCATGTGTTCCGCGAGATGGTATTAGTGTTCGCAACTGGTGTGCCCTCTGTTGAGATTTCACACACACGTAAAGTATTATGTATTTTAATGCGGGCTGTACGTTGTATTTGTCCGAAACAAGAGGTGAAGTCATTTCAAAACCCTGACACTACCAGAGAAACCGAGCCACTCCTGCGAATTGCGTGTTGATGATTTTTGTATTTTATTCAAAAGAATAATTTATTGTGCTTCAAACAATACTTACGACCAAAAAGAAAATTAAAAAAATGGACAATTCGTCTTTGTTTTGGTGGTGATTCTTAATTATTTCGTCTCTGCTTCGTCTTACACGACACAACTTTATGATTTTTTACTTTGTGTTACTTTATTTCGATATAATATAGGAAAACAATTTTCTTTACGCCCTCAGACTTCCTTTACCGAGCGATCTATCGGGTCCTAGCAAGGACTAGGGGACTAGCAAACTTCAAAATAACTACAGAGAATGGTACACACCATTTCCTGCACGTAATTTAGATATCAACCGTGAGATGGAACTAGCGTTCACGACTGATGTACCCTCTGTTGAGGGTTCTCATTATTTTTTTCTCAAGTCCGGGCTGTGAGTTGCATTTTCCCGGCCCACTTAAATTCTGTGACTGGTTCAGTATTTTCTTGTTAGTTGAAATATGACAATACTAACCAATTAGAAGCTTCAACCTTACTGTGCAGAAAGTCCTTTGGATTTTCCCGAATTCCATAGAAACAACCGGAAATGGTAGAAATTCTGGGAAACTATACTGGAAATTTCTATCAACGTTTTAAATAATTTTTACGTTTTACAGTTTTTTTTTTTTGAATGACAAATTATTTGTCGTTAGAAAGCTTATTCGGGACAGAAGACTCACGAAAAACCAATTCCACTGAAGAACTTAGAATAATCTGTTGGCGCAACATCCGGAGAGTACGGTGGATGGTACGGTATCTCCCAGCCAAGTTGGTGTATAGTATCCCTGGTCACATGCGGCCTGGCATTGTCGGCAAGGAACAGCGATACACCAATGTCCTTGCGATTCACTAATACTGGCTCCTTTAGTTGCAGTGTTTGTTATACATGTTTCAACTGCTGCAAGTACATGCCCACAGTGATGATTTGGCCCAATTGTTGAGGCTCGTAGCGAACCACTAGGCGACTAGTCCACCGGATACAAAGAGTGGGTGTATAGCTGGTCTTGTGGTGTGACGCACAGGCTTCCACGGTGACCAGCAATGTCTGAGGCACTTGGAAGTCTCATACAGAACTCACTTTTCGTTACTGGTGAACACTCGATCTAATATGGATGTGTTGCGATGCCGACAAAATCATTCGATGGTCGTTATTATTTTGTGACAGTGTATGGGGTACCCACTTGCTCAGCTTGTACCCTTTCCCTATGTGGTGAAAGTGAAGTCTAATTCTTTCATCAAAAACCTGGAAGAGTTAGGCAAACTCACCACATGTTTGACTGCTATCCTGCTCTATGGCCGCCTTCAAGGCCTCGTCATCCAGGGCCTGTGGGTGCCCACTGCGGGGTTCGTCACACAGGGACAACTCTCCTGACCATAATTCCTGGAACTAATACCTGGCGGTGCTTTCATTCGCAGGATTATCTCCAAAGACTTGACGTATTATCTCCAAATAGAGAGAACCTTAGGCTGTTTTGTTGGAGAGAGGAATGAAGCCAAGAGACGGAAGGGGCGAGACATTTCGGCCATATTAACTGCCCCCATATTTAGAGACCCTCTTTTCCGAGCATTGCCTCTCTGAGGTACACCCATCCTCCTATCGAAAAAGGCAATCCTCACAGTACTCGGTATAGAGGGACTCTAATGGGGGCCACACAAGATGGCTGCCGATGAACCATAATTTCGCTTCATGTGACGTCATGTATGTTCTCTCTATTTTCTTCCTAACTCTATGCGTACAACCCTTGGCTCTATTTAAATAGAAAAAAAAGTTCAAGACTTATAATTTTTTGTTTTTAATATGACAATGTAGGTTTCCCCTTACAAAATAAAACATCTGCTAATTACAATAATGGAGAAAAGGATATGTTGAACGAAAGAGACTCAGAGGGGCATTAAAGAGCATTGCTACATACAAGCAAAGCAATACGGAAGTGACAATGTAGCTGACTCTACCTCTATTTCTCAGAATTCTGTATCTGTCAAAACAACGAGAGCGTACTTCATTGACATGAATTTATCTTCATTCCTGGCAGCGTGCAATTTTCAAGCCTCTGGCAACACGTAAATGCACAATAACAAAAGCAATGGTGCAATAAGTACAAATGCAATACTGCTCGTGACTAGAAAGTAGAAACACGGAATTAGTTCAGAAGAATCTTCTTTCACGCTGTTCTGCACTCGCTAATATATTCGTTGCACTAAGTCACAATGTTCCGCCTATAAATTCAATCCTAGGGAGTTCAAACTTTCAGAGAAGAAAAACTTCATATAAGCATTTCAAGTGTTCTATCCGCGCTAGTTCATTGTTGAATGAGCTTCATTGTTATAGATTTGAATATTCACTACAACAATCAAGTGATTTCAACAATGGGGAAAACAAAGAAAATTAAAATCGGCATTCATCGATCTTTAGAATTCGTTATGAACTTTGTTCCCTGAAAGTTCGAACTCTCTCTAGACTTGAATTGGTAGGAGCAGCATTGTAATTTCGTGCAACGAAGAGAATCCACTAGAAATATACGAAGGTAGTGCTGCCACCTAGTGTAAGTGATATTTGCTTTACACTTACCTTAAAGAAGCTTACTATGCCCACAATGAAGGGTAATGGAGAATCCGTCATGCATTGGGGGTATCGTGCCGTCGTTTTCCGCGGATCCCGTTAATACCTTGAGAAGCAGAGTAATTATTAAGGCCTGTGAACATATTTTGATAAATGAGATGCAAACAGTTTCTAGACGGAATAATAATGCCTGCATCCATGAAGATAGAAATATTCAGTCGTGTTCTGAGAATATAAAAACGAAGCTATGAAGTCACACATCTTTAACCAGCTCGGTCAACAGACCTAAACATCAAATAGAGCCACTCTGATTCGTTTTGGATACGAGAGCTGGGAAATACGATGCTTAATCCAGGAGCAGAGCATTATTAGCAAAGCGGAGGGAAAGACAAAATGCTAGTTCGAATAATTCATCATCCAGCGAAGAATACTGAAGATTATTTTGTTATTTTTACAAAAGATGGATCAATTTTGCATGACAAGGGTAAAAATAATTGTGGTATCAAACTGAAGAATTTGACTATGTGAATTCATTTCGATGTAACTCAAATATTTCCTGATTATTTATGAATATGAAAGTAAATTCCTACGCCATAAGAATTAAAGAAGTTTTACATCCGCATGTTCCTACTATAACAAGCAGTTCATCTAAATTGTGTCGCATGTTATGGGAGAACGGGGTAATAGTACGCAGCGGGTAATGTCACGCAGTTCTATGTGGGCGAACTGAGACATCGTCGATATTCTTTTCCTATAGTGGTACGTAGTGATGAACGAAGCATGCAATCAAGCACCATCGGACATTTTATGTACTCCACAAGATACGCCACTTGGTTTTGACCGTACATAAAGTAAGTGCGGGAAATAGATTTTTAAGTATACGCAACGGAATATAACGGAATACGCAGTCATTATGCACGGACTTTATTGCCTTATTGTTATGTTTATTTTAATTGTAATAGCGATGACAAAGAAATTTTCACAATGGCTGAAAATTGGGTAATTCTAAGCCCCACCCCCCGGAGAGATTTTAGTGGAAGGGAATATTAATAAGCAGAATGTTGGTGCGGGGAAAATCACCCAGGAATTAGCACCGTGATTCAGATTGTAGTTAAATAATTTCAGATGCTTTGTTCATTTATCATTATATGAAGTGATTACTTCCGTAATGAGATGTTCTTTTCTCTGTGTATAAAATATCTGTAGATCACCCCCGCCATCTTGGTAAGCACTTTCCATTGATTAACATGGGAATTGTTTTACTCGTTTTATACTTTTCAGGAGTATAGTTTTAACTTCTGTTTTCGCCCAGTTTATCGTCATGTTCTCTTTTACTCATGCTACTTTATAGAAATGCAATATTTTACACAGGAACAGTATAATTTCCGGTTAACATATTGTGATTTATATAGCAAACTATTAATAATACATTATAATTATATATTTGGAGAAACTTCACAAACCAAAACTATACAAGAGTCAAAATTACCACCAAGACAAATTTCGTGAAAGCAGAACTTAAATATTCTACTTCCGAGAGGCATAAAATGAGTAAAACAATTCCCGTGTAAATCAATGGAAGGTGCGTACCAAGATGGCGGGAGTGATCTACAGCGTTAAGTATTTTCTATAACCGCAAAATGCAATAATATTGTTGTTATTAAGGAATGTTATTGCATATCTTTTCATACTTTCTTAAGATCGGAACGAAGAATATAACAAGATACGCTGCGTACAATTACCCCATCCAGGTGGGTAATGGTTCGCAACGTAATGGTTTACTTTTTCTCTCATAGATAATTTATTACTTGCAGTTTCCCTACCATTTCTTCTCATAGTAAAGCATAATTATGTGCCTTAACATTACTTAATTCTTTGCGTGCCCTCGTACGCTAATCAATGAGTTTTGATCAATCAGAATTAAATGCGTGTAACTCCCCCATCTTCTCTAATCGCAATCATCCACATTCAAGATGAACTCTGAGAATGTTAACGAAGTTAAAATTTTGTAATACTGGGTAAATGTATTACCGATCATTAACCAAATAGCTTAGTTAATAATTTGATATATGCGCCTTTCAATAATAATAATTGTTATTATTGTCTTTATGTTTTATATGTTGCGTATAGCTTGTTATTCCATTCACGATCAAAATAGCTCTTTCATCCACGACGGGATTCCACGTTTAACAGCGTGATGATAGCCTACAGCATTCATCCATGATGGGTTTTCACTTTTTAACAGCATAATTGATATTTTCCAAATCTATGTGTTCGAGAACTACTAAAAACGCTACATTTCTCTACATCAGCCTTTCCCAACCTTGGGTACGGAAGCCGATCTGAGGGGGTCGCAAGACAATCTGAGAGACAGACACACGCACAAAGACTGAATGAAAAATTCCTGTTCGGTATTCTTTCTTTTGTAAAAAAATCTTTGAATAGGCTCTCTTCTGTGGTACGTACATGCCTATTTCCCTGTGGAAATTCGTATTAGCATAGTTTTATGACACTGGGGCATTTTCCACATTGCTCTTAAAAAATTTCAGTGTTATTACCCTCTCCAGCGCATTGTTCTCCTTTACTTCTTTTTATTTTTTCTTTCTTTTCAAGTCAGAGCAACTTTTGGGAAGAGAGGTGGGTATAGTTGCAAGTTGCAGCAGGGAAGGAGGGAGGTTTGAATGAGAGAAAGTTATGGATGTCCTGTCTGCATTCATCCTGTGCTGTGGTTCGTGAACTTGTGGGTGGGTGCATGCACTTGCACCTGACTAATTCGTTGGCGGAATCCGAATGCAGGTCTTAAAGGGGTTTGGAAAGAAATACTCTGAATCATGTTCCAGAACAGAGACAATTTTGATTACAATTCGTCTTAAAGGACAGTAGTGTATTTTTAGACGTAGCACAGTGTGTTCATAGGTCGTATGTATGTGTGAATTAGCAGAGGATGGATCGGTGGCTAAAATCAGGTTAACTAAAACGCGGAAACAGAGAAACAAGTGACGCTATTGAAGTAAAAGGAAGGAAACTAGCAGGGCTCAAAAGAAAATTCGCAAATTTTGTAATAAATATTTAGAGATGGGATTTTCTGTACCAGAGGCAAACGGTGATCAAAACCGCAGTGTGTTGTTTGTGGTGAAGTGTTATCGAACGAGTGCATGTAACCATCGAAACTGCAAAGACAGTTTGAAAGTAAACATTCTGATTTGCTTATAAAACTGACTGAGTGTTTTTAAAATTGGCTTCCAGAACTTAGTGGTTCGGCTGAGAGACAATACCATCCATCACACTGACTGAAATTGTGCACCTCGGCGAGTTATACATTTATTATTATGTTAACTTGATTAACTTAATAAATTTTAATTTTTCTAGAAAAATCGTTTTTCTATATCGGACGAATAGACTACTGCAGTTTAGTATTGTATATCATTTACTTATTTATTTATTTGTAACATCTCCAAATAGAGCTCGAAAGCCATTGTACATAGCAACTCAATAACAACAATGAACATTGGGACAGGAAAATAAGGAAGTCCTAGCGTTAAACTAACGTGCCATTCCGGATTTTGCCAGGTTAAGTTGAGAAAACGGGGAAAGCGTCAGACAAGAGATCTGGCCTAGGATCAAACCAAGGACCTCCCCATTACGGAGCGGGCATTATACCACGGCTCCACTCCGCGCGTACATTGTAAAAGAAACATGCACATTTTAAACATGATTACCCTCCACCACACCTATCCCCGCCCGTTATTCGGACCGTAGATCCCCCATGACTGCACGGTTTATTGCTGAGCAGTGTAAATGGCCCATCATCCATGGGTAATCTGCATACGAATATTTAAATTGTGGATTATGAAAATTATTTTTTTTTCACTTCTTGTTTTTTTGCATGTCATTATAAGGTTTTAATAGGCATATTTTTTATAA
>JAGDQP010045062.1:0-15700 GCA_022664845.1 Lepisma saccharinum
TTTAGAGACCATGTGCACAAGTGTGTATAAAAAGGATATTTTTGTTTTGCAGTCTACATTGAAAAAAAAATGAAGAAGTGTAATTGGAAGTAATAGAAAGATGAAAAGGGCATAAGGTAAGTGGGAATGATTATACCTAGTGTGGGCGTAGTCTAATCTTCTATTTCGGATATTCAACGTTCATATGGCAATTGAAGATACGCTGACACTTGACTTCGGTCTCTGCCTTTAATGAGGTAATGTCAAAGGACACATCCTTCTATGACAAAATGGTATAAGCCTCGCATTATCCTACGAGTAAGTAAAATCATATCATCTTCGCTTTCGAAAGATTATTATTACTGAAGCTATCAGACACACATATTATAACCCAGATTATCCAACTGCATGACCTTTTCACAATCATCTTATAGGCCACTACTAATATTATATGCGATTAACTTCTTGTGCGGTGGAAGACACACCCACACTTAAAGGCAAATAAGGAGAGAGAGGTCAAAGGGCTAATGACTTAGAACATAAAAGATAAGACGATGGAAATAAAAGAGTACCTAAAGCATGGTGTTACCGTTCATTGAAGATTCTCATTTTTTGCCGTTAAGCATGCTTCTTCATTGGCGATTTTCGACCATAAATATATATTTTTCTTAATTTGTTTTCAAACTTAGCTAAATTATGATATTGATCATTGTTCTACTTACACCATGGCCACTGTCTTCCATCGGATGACTTCTTAAGACCGAAACCTACAGTTTAAAGAGTATTCTGAGCGATGATCCCCCCCGTGAAAACCGACCCCGGATCCTTGAATTACCAGATAACGAGAGAAACCGTTGGTCCACCGCTGTACGTCAAATCAAGCAGTAGCATTTCGTCGAATTTTGAGCCATGGAAAAAAAAAATCTTGTGAAAACAGCTAAAATGTGAAGGTGCTAAGTTTCTAACATCACATTTCAAAACTATGAGATTTAGTTAAGAGAATAATATCAGAAAATCTCAACCAAGATGACTGCTACTGCAGTTTTATCCAAGACGTTTCCATTGTAAAACATAGTGTACCACAACATCAATTTTCTTTTTTTTTTTCTATAAATTTAATGAGTCGAAAAGTGAGATTTAAACATTTCCATTAATGACAAGACTGCCTGAGAAAATTAAAGTGAAAGAAACAAAACAATGCATAAAACTACAATGAATATATTTCTCCGTCATCTCGAGCGTTTTTTATGGCTGACCTTATACACATATGCTACTATGATTAAGTATAAAAAACGTAATGTTGTCGGATGTTTCTGAACTCTTGGAATTAGCTTTTGCTATTAGCAAGAACAGGTATAGGAAAAAAAAATACGTATTATAAAAAAAATGTGCGTGCTAATCTTGCTGTGGCATATTATCATATCAGTCCTGTAGTTGAGATTTGTCAGGTTCAAATAGACTGATTTTTCCTTTAACATAATGTTTTATCTACGCGTATGTTCTATTAGCTTCAGTTAAATAGTATTAGTTTTGCAATATTTTCTGTACACTTTGGGCCATCGCCAGGAATGTTACTACTGTCGTACAGCATCGGTCACACAATGGTAGTCCAGTATCGATTAGAATTTACTACATGAACCAAAGAAAAAGGGATTGGACGGCATTACATAAAGTACGAGTACTGTCAAACAAAATGATACAAGGATAGGTCATTGTGGGTTCGTAGAACTACAATAAGTGATCGACTTTTAACATTTGTTATCATGGTATTTCGTTGATACTTAGGAAGTTTTTTTTAAACAATATTATTCTTTTTATGAGCTTGCTAAACTGGGTTCTAACACCAACCGGATTTGAGCCCTGCATAGAAAGAAAGCATACTAACCACATGGCCAACTGTTGGCTGAAGTAAAGCTTTGTTTCAAATTTAAAATTTGGGTCGAAGCTTATATAAACATGATCTAAAATATTCTAATTTTCAGTTTCTTCAATGCAAAAAGAGCAAATTTACATTTCTCTTTATTAACAACTGGCGTAACAGGCCGATAGACTCTGAGTTTGCCCCAACGCCATCTGTCCGTGTTTGGTGGATCGCTATGATTCACAGTAAAGAAAAAAAATCATACAACTGAGTTAATCTAATACTTATGAAAGATATGTGCTTTGTGTCATGCAAAGGAAAAAAGTATTCAAAAGAAGAAAATCATTATGAGTGGTAATCCCACATTGCAGGGATTTACTTTTTTTATTTCTTCACAGCGTCTTGAGACAAGCCCTGAAAGAGAAGCATGTGTAGAGAAATGAGGAAATGTTAAGACTGTGACATTGAGCGTGAGTTATTAAATAGCGTAGGCGGTTCAGTCGATTAATCATGTCTTTCCATCGTATTCAGTTAGGTGCTGATGAAGTTACCTCAAAGTAGCTTCTTTCGTCATTTAGTTATCCGCATTTTAAAAAGAAAGGAAAAAAAAAGTGAATATGTGAATAGTTTTAAACAAATATTTTGTTTTAAAAATAGAAATTCTACAGGCATTTGTTACAGGATTCTGGACGTCAAGTTTCTCTACAAAATGGTAAATTGGTTTCTACAGATCTCAAGGAATATTTTATAGTTCAGCCTTCCGAACTGGTAAGGCTTTCAATTATTGAGCGACGTGTTTACAGGGTTGCCAGCCGAAAATTTTAGTAATTTTCTCTATTAGACCGGTGACCGGTACCAAAGTTTCACAGGCACCATTGCAATCTATAATATTCTGAAAATAACTTGTTCGTTAAGCCAGATGTGGAATTCAAATCTCCGGTTCAGGCTGGGTACTTACCATTTCTTATGGTCTATTCTTTCTTGTTATATTTTATGTTTATTTGTCTCTTCTAAGTGAGTGAGAAATTTAATTTCCATGGCCCTATAATTATTTTGTTTCAGTAAACTGGTATTGTGGCTGCTTACCTGTTAAATGTGTGTCTTGAGAAATATGTAATATCAGTCAGTTTGTTACATTCAGTTTTGATCTATTAAAGTTGAAGATATGCATTATTCTAGTTTACACCTTCGATTTTTTTGGAAACGATCTTTTGATTACGTATTTATCCTGCCAAAAGAGATGAAGTTACCCTTGCACTCTTCTGAGGCTTTTCCTGGGCTGTTTATATCCCCTGTAATTTATGCAACCACATCACGTCATAGTTACCAACCACATCACGTCATAGTTCCGGAAATTTTATTTCCCTAAGTTGGAAACCTTACGTGTTTATAAGTTGATCATTCAGCGTTAACTGTACAGTGTACTAGCTTGATACACTGTTAAAAATTTTGAGAAAGAGTTTTTCAAGTATTTGTTGCCTCTATTTTGATAGCTTACATTCGCAAACATAAGAAATATTATCAATGAATTATGAATTTTGTAGAAATATCTACTAAATGCCATTTTATGTGTACATATTTTTTTACTACTGTACTTTCCCTATAGCTTCCCCACCCCCTCTTGTTCCTGAGGGAAATGTTTCAAGTCTGTTGACAGTGTTTTCTATCTGTCGATACTCTCTAAAGAGTAAATTGAACTTAGATTGAATCCAGTATACAAGAAAGAATGAACTACGATTAAGTTGTTTAATTTTAGTTACTTTCAGATCAGATTAAGGTAAATGCCAATACATGCCACACCCATCTGTTGTCTATTTATAAACTTCTGTGCATTAAAGAAAGTTAAGAGAAGGATATTTCTAGTTTTTAATCAAATCAGCAAAACATGTTTCGTTTAAAGGAATTGAAATTATCAGGTGTATAAGCTTAAATCCGCTGTTTTGTAGTCAGCAAAACACATGGTGTGTTCATAGAAAGCACAAAGCAAGTTATTCACAATACTTTCCCTCGCTAGCTACACATTTTGCCCACTTCTCGGGCAATTTGTGGATACCACGCCAAAAAAAAGTCCTGCTCTTTCGAGACAAACCACTCATCAAGCCATTTTCGGACGTCTGCATACGAATCGAAGTGCTGCTCAGCGAGGGCGTGGTCCATCTACGCAAACAGATGGTAGTCTGTAGGGGCCAGGTCTGGTGAATAAGCGGGATGGGGTAGCATATCCCACTTAAGTGTCTCCAAGTAGTTTTGGACCACTTTTTGACGTGTGCGATGGGGCGTTGTCGTGGAGGAATATCAGCTTGTCATGTCTTTGTTGATACTCCGGCCTTTTTTCACACAGAGCACGGTGCAAGTTGATCAGTTGTTGATGGTAGCGGTGGGCATTGACAATTTGATCCGGTTGCAACAGCTCAAAGTAGACGATACCCTGTTGATCCCACCAAACACACAGCATCGTCTTCCGTCCGGAGCGATTTGGTCTCGAAGAAGATGTTACTGATTGGCCGGGATCAATCAACGATTTCTGGCGTTTGGGATTGGCGAAATATATCCACTTTTCATCGCCCGTCACAATCCGATGCAGGAACGACTTTCTTCTTTGTCTTGCGAGCAACATTTCGCATGTGTGTTGGCATCTCTCCAGCTGCCGATCGGTCAATTCATGCGGCACCCATTTTCCGATCTTCTGAACCTTTCCCATGGCACGTAGACGCATGGAAATGGCTACTTGAGTAACGCCCAATTGCTCGGCAAGCATTTGTTGCGATTGGGTATCGTCCTCGTCCAACAGCGCGTGCAATTGATGGTCATCAAACTTCCTGGGCCGATTTTCACGCTTTTTGTCACTCAGGTCAAAATTGCCGTCTTTGAACCGGCGAATCCAATCTCGGCACGTTGTATCCGATAAAGCACTGTCACCATAGGCCTCCACAAGCATTCTATGCGCGTCGGTAGCCGATTTCTTCAAATGGAAGCAGAAAAGCAGAGCTTCCCGCATATGCTCTTTTTCTGGCACGAAACTAGCCACGCTTACCAACGGAACACGTGTGTTGTTGTCTGCACTTGCTGATTATGTGCACTGATTCGTGTTGCCAGAGGTCCAACTCACCCACACAATAGGTCTGGCGTGCCCATGGTAGCTTCATACGCTCACGAACGCCATCTATGGGCAAACAGCGGATTTAAGCTTATACACCTGATGTGTTTCAAAGCATTATTTCATATACCAATTTTTCCTTTTCTACCTATTATTCAAATTTTCTTCACATTCACGCTCTGAAATTATCCAACTACAGTTTGTTCTTCAGCTATAATCAGTACCAAAAGTCGTAACTTCAATATATACAGGGTGTTTAAAAAAAATGTTTGTCGTGAATTTAACCGAAACAAGAAAAAAACAATCTTTGAAGAAATACTGAAACATGCCTGGTTTTGGAGCAAGACGCGCCGAAAATGTGACGCAGCATTGCCACAAAAGGCGTCATATATGACGTAAGACGTGTCGACGTAGCAAAACAAGATGCATTTAAGTTTATGTTTGGCGAATGCAATTTAGACAGGATTTAACTATTGCGCAATGAAATTCCTCCGTGGAGAAAATCTCCATCTATACTTTTCTCTCTTAATCATAAACTGTGTATAACTATTTGAGATACAACTTAAAATGTGATTTGCTGAGCCGATATACTGTATATCATTTGTCAAAATATTACGTCATTTTTGGCGATACTTCAATTATAAGCCCCATATTTACAAGCCACAATTATATACCACGTCATATTTACAAGCCCCTAGCTACGAAACTACTCATAATGCAATCTTCCAAATATATTTTTTTTATACCAGTCTGAGAAATTTATCATTCAAATTACGAGGATTACACTTTTAACACCTTGTATACAATAGATCCTAGATCCGTATATAGGTGAAAATAAAGCCTTGATAATCTAATAAAACACTTCCCTATAGTCTCTATTCAACCTCATCAAATCAACACAGAATTCTTTAAAAACAGTAGTTGTTTAATACAATAAACTGAACCCCAAGAGAAGTCATGTCATGAAAATGTAAACTGCTAACTGACAGCTTTAAATTACACATGAAATGAAAATATTCAGAATTATTTATGATAATACTACTACTAATACACAAATTTTGTAAATGCAATTTCATTTGGTAAATTTGTATATTTGAGTTGCGTAATGGGAGATGGAGAATGAGAGCTTAGAAGGTGGGGGGTGGGAGGTAATTTCTTTGATTTTCATGTCAATTAGTTTACCCCCTGCTCATCATTATTTTTGTCGTTTTTTTTTAAAAAAAAACTAGACATTTAATTACCTTAGTAATTTGGTATGATTTAAGCCATTGGCAAAAATATTCATACATAAATATTAAATTGACATAGAGTGATACGGAGGAATGGGCGGTCGTGCTCGTTTTCAAATAATGAATATAAAGGGCGGTTCCATAAAATTATGTTGTTTGGTACACTTTATAACTATACTGAAGGAGAATCATACGTTCCAAGCCAGTAGGATTTGTAACACCGAGGCTTACGGAAAGCGATATACATCCAAACTTGTCACGATTGAGGGATAACGTCCCTCAGCGATCACTCTTATTGGGATAAAGATGGGGTAATAGCAGCCGCCATGGCATATTATTAGCGAAACTGAGGAAAAACTGTAGGAAACATCGATCCGGACTGATGGCAGTATAAGGTTCAAACCCGCCTGTATCCCCATGACCGATCTGACCCCCGTGACGTTAACTAATGGACTATGGGGAATACGTGACATTTTCCTATTTTTGTGGAAACGCATTCCATATCCACTTTGTTTTAAAGAAAAGGGAAAATTAATTTTAAAATCAATACCTATTACATCTGTTAGATTGGAGAAATCATAAAATTCTAGATAATTAATACGTGGGGGGGGGGGGGGGGCAAGAAAAAAAAAAGGTGAAATTGAAACACGGGGAGTTGACCGTACTGTTATGAAAGAAAAAAACACGTGGCAGAATACAAATATTTTTTTCAATCCAGTGACAAATATGATCATCAGCACTTTTTTTTTTTACAGATTGCGAGGCATAGCAAGTGACGTCATAGAGTCGTTGTAGCTATTTCCAGGAAAGAAAATATGCTTTCGTCTCTTTACTATTGATCTTATTGTCCTAATGATATGTTTGAAAGAAAATACGCAAAGTGAGGTGAGCTGTTGCGCTATGACCTCCCCCTTGAATGCATACATTATTAGTGTTGTTGATGACGTCATAGAGAGCACGTCAAAGCTTCTTTCAGGGAACCCACAAAGCTTTCAAACTTATTATTACTTTGGCGTAGATCTACGAAATTGACTGGATAACTCCTATAGCGAGTTTTGCCAATGACAGTGTCTTTATAATAAACTCAGGCTAAATTAATGACGTCACCTTTCCGGAAAGGGGAGTGAGTGTTGATGCATTGGTCCACACTCTAAACAAGTAGATAAAAGTTGGTGTGAGCGGGGAAAGAATTCTGGCATTTCCAGTGAACCCCACCTGAAATACGAAGACTTTCGTCACTTTTCTCGATATATAGTGAAGACATGCAGGAAGTGTTTAAAAATAGTTCTGAAAGACAAGACAATCTCCTCCCCATTTCATGAAATATTATTCACACGTTTTAGTCTAATAATTCCAGGAGTTTGATCACAGTTGAACTAAAACAATGTCCACCTTAATACAGCGAATGAATACCAGAGAAGTAATTAAAACTTTGCTTACTTCAGCTGTTTTCTACTTGGAACTAAATATTGAACTAATCATATACGTATTTGCGTGACAAGATAAAAAGAAAACAGCCACGCTCTCTGTATTGCATGACTTTTGATTTCATTTTGTTGTCTTTCATGAGGTCAGTACGCTTTCAAAACTCTATTCCACTCTGTCTTTACGTATTCACTAAAACATTTTATATATCATTTTCGTTTTTCACGTTCCATGTGTTTGTTAGCCTTGGTCGCTACTTTGGCCTCTAGTATGACATGAATTACTTATCATCACCTTTTTTTTTTTTTTGCCGCAATACTCAACTGAAATCAATGCTCCATCTCACTTCCAGTTAACCTGTGCGCGTTATTAGAAGTGTCTGTTTTTGTATGTATAGAATTGTGAGTTCAAGCGTTGGTGGATACAATACAGCATTTATATAAATAGGACATGTTTTGTCAAATAGAGAACACACTGGCGACGAAATAAACTGGAACGTGTGGAATTCCATTAGATTTGAGTGGAATATTTTATCTTTTGAGAGCGGAAAGAGGAACCACTCGTTTAGAAAGGATGTTCATAGGAAAAAAGACGAGAAATTCCCGCTCAAAAAAAAAAAGGATCTTAGTGCATTTCGACGCGAACGTAGATATGATATTTTTTAGATGAATGACCATATTAGGTGAATAACAGTTATTTGCAAAACAAGTTAACATTTTTTTTTTTTTTTTTTAGATTCACCTGCGGGTTTCTCGGAAAGTGTAATTTATGAAAAGCAAAAAGAATGCCCGTCAAATCTATTCAAAATATCAACCTGGTTTTAACAAGGACACCGTCAATGAGATCATATCGAAAACTACCCTGAAATCAACGTCCCTAGAGAGGTAATATACAAATAATTAGCTGCAGATATTAAGTGCAAGGTACCATAAGATAGGGGTTGGAATATTGGTCAAAGTGTATTTTTTTACGATTCAATCAACAGAATCCACTTCGACTTCACTTTTGTCCTGGAATAAAACACTACCGATTTGTAGCACCACCTCATACACCACAGAAATCCTCGCCAGGGACGTATTTAGGGGATTTGAAGCTCCAGAATTTCATTTTTTTTTTTCTGCAAAAAATAAGTAAAATTATATGGATTTTTACAAATAAAATAATTTCGGGAGCTCCAGACCCCCCTAAATACGTCCCTGTCAGGAGATTGCGATGTAGGAAGTGACGCTACAACTTGGCAGTATTTCATTCCAGGACAAAAGTAAAGCAGAAGTGCATTCTGTTGATTGAATCATGAGCGGATTTAGGGGAAAAAAACGGGGGGGGGGGGTTACTTTACGGGTGGAAGCTATTTTGGGGGGTCGGCAATTTCGGTTATCGTTTAGGATGAAACATTTAAAGTCATTCTGAAATGACTGAGGAAATGCTCCCCCATAAATCCGCCCATGGATTGAATCATAAAAAGTACACTTTGTGTACACTTCGATCAATATTTCAGCCCCTATCTCGGTACCTTGCAGTTAATGTGGACAGCTACTTTTTAATATATATTACCTCTCTATAGAACGTAGATCCTCCTAGCAAAATTTCAGGATAGGTTTCGATATGATGTCATTGACGGTCTTCTTGTGAGACAAATATCACGACGTTGTACCTGAAATCAGTAAAAATGCCATTGTGTGTGTGAAAGTTATGAAAGATATTGAAACACTATACAATGTGAACCTCTCATTCTCTGATTGTCAGGGATTAAATATATTCCTCCTCTTGTTAACTTTTGAAAGAGGAACTATATGAACTGAAAGAATTATACAAAACGACTAATTCATATGCACTTACATAGAATCGCATTTGCACGTTCCTTTTTTAGCAATAATACGATGCAAATATTTTGTTATAGCAATAATATTACCTTTATTAATAAATCAGCATGTCAAAGTGCTCCACTTTATCACTTCTAAACATCTGCCACGTATACTTTTCGCAAAAGAACTACTAAGAATTAAATATGAATATCAAACTGACCGTTTATTATGATGTAGAAATCAATTGAGTTTACAAACATTGAACAAATAATGTTTGCCCGTTTTTTAAAAACATTTATGTAGATATCGCATTAATCGGATTCGAATAATGAAAATATCTGGATGATTATTCGAATAATCCTAATAATGATTTTAAGAGGTCTAGTCCTGTGCACAGAGGTGTAGTCAGAGGGGGCACAGGAGGGCCGTGCCCCCCAAATAGTGCATGTGCACCCCCCCAAATGAAAATTGTGATAAAAGACTAGATAAAGTAAGTTTCAATCACTTCGTACACGATACCTGTAGGTCAGCCCATCTGAAATCGTCCAGCTTGGCTGTTAAACCCCTTTCAAAATAATAATATTTATATCCCTTAAGAATAGTTCAACACAAGTATTATTTTTTTTACCAGTCTAACTAATTAATAGCAGTAATTTTTGTTTTGCGGCACAAGCCAAAATTTGAGTTAGCAGACATTTACGGAAAATGTGGTATCTGCGGACTGGTTTACCATAGGACATTCAAACAAAAAAAAAAACATTATTTCCTTTAAAATCCGTTTGATAATTTTAGTCATCTGCAAGAAACCTAAAACGTAATCGAACTGGTCAAAATGGATCCAAATGTGATCGCTGAAGTAGAAAAAGTTCTGATTTTTAGGGCATTTTTTCGCTCGAAAAGGATTGAATATGAAAATTGATTTTTTGTGCACATATCAAAGTATGTTTAAGGTTGATTTCCTTAAATTTTTATGAATTTTTTGAAAATCAAAATATTCATATTTTATGTATAATGAAGGCCCAATATCTCTAGTGGAACAAAATATAAAAATCTATTTTTATACATTTATGTCAGGAGAAATTACCGTAAAAATTCGAACTTTGATATTTAAATTTGAAGAGAGTTACAAATTTGCCAATGCTCGCGCGGGCTTTGGTAAATGTTATATTATCACCAGAGTGCCAAAGAAAAATATGTATACGTAAAGTAGATCCTGAAATACCCTTGTAAGAACCAGTGTTCAGTTGGTAACATGGTTGCTCCGCATTTTCACTCTGTCTTTTTTCCATCCCATTATGCAACCAAGTCTTTTGCAAACCGTTGCCACCTTTTTTTTATGTATGTGTGAAGTGTTTATACAACTTATCTCTTATTACTTAAGCATATCAATTATCATTAAAGTAGTAAAATCGTTCTCCATCATTCTGATTGTAATAAAGAATATTGCTTTTACAACCATTCTTTATACGAGTTACCAATGCACGTACGGGCATTATTCATCACCAATTTGTAAATCTGTAACTCCCTTCAAACTCAAATGTCAAAGTTCAAATTTCTACCGTAGTTTCTCCTGACGTAAATATATAATGTATGAATAAATTATATTTTTATATTTGTACCTCCAATATGCATAAGATACTAATTTTTCTATGTTCAAAAATTCAAGAAGCGTCTTTACATTCTGTATACCTTCAATATACTTTGATAATGTAATCGTGTACAAAAAAATCAATTTTAATATTTTATTCCTTACAAGCGAAAAAGCGTCCTGAAAATCAGAATTGTTTCTATATCTACAATCATATTTGCATACCATTTTGACTAATTCGATAACGTTTTAGGCTTTTCATGCAGAGGACTAAAATTATCAAGCATATGTTATTGAATAGAATGTTTTTGGTTGAATACCATATGATAAATCAGTGCGCAGAAATTACATTTTTCTTAAACACCTGCTAACACAAATTTTGGTATTACAAAAATGGCTGCTATTAATAATTCAGTTCGTATAAAACTAAAATGATACCCGTTTTGAACTATTTCAAAGGATATAAATATTTTTAAAACATATGTTGTTTTTTTTTGTTTTGTTTTTTTGAAACGAGTTAAGCAATCAAGTTGGACGATTTCAGATGCAGTATGCACCAAACCTTGGTTGAATAAACTTTGATCTATTTTGGATAAACACGAAGTATGTGGTACTCTTTGATATTTGAAGAGGTGCCCCCCCCATCCAAGCAGTACGTTCTTCTTCATCTTATTCCTTCAAAATTTCCATCTATAACTCTTCTTCGAAAATAAATATAGGTATAGTCTTTTTGTTTTTGACTAATGCATGTTTGTTATGCATAACCTACCAACAGCTGTATTCGATAACGTCAAAGGAAGACTTCTTTAAGAATGTAAAAGTAGAAAGAATACTTCGTCTAACACAAAAGAAAAGCGAAAAGTCCACTTTCTTTTGTTACAAAAGAAGTTCTGCGAAGCGTATGAAAACAGTCCATATATACAAAACAGAACAACAAACAAAGACAAACAGTTTTTGATCAACTTTAATTTTTTTTTGTGTGTGTGTATTTATTCAACGAAATGTAGACACAAATAACGTAACGTTTGGTCTGTCAACTGCATAAAATTGAAACCGTCTTTGATCAGCAAATTATTCAAGGAATGCGTAGAATTCTGTTGTAGTAGTTTGCAACTAATATTTGTTATAATAGCCTACAAATATGCAATATCAGGTTGAACAATGGAAGAAAAATATTTTCTGTCGAAACAGAATGGCTTCTCGGAATTGATTCCTAGTGTGGCCTTTCGCGGAAATTGTTGCTTGGAATCCTATTTCAATGTCTGTCACCGCTCTTGAAACTGGCTGGTACTCCCAGTCACAGAAGAAAGCAATAATGAAAACTGTTTTACATTAATTTTTAATTATTAACGAAAAACAAAACACCTTGACCTTGACTGCCACACACATTGTAATTTAAATGAAAAAAAAAAAAATGAAATGAATAAAAACGATGTTTACAGAAAGGCTTGTAAAATGCTGAAAGAGTGTCCTTAGTTTTTCTCTGATATCGTCATGAAAGAATTAAGAAATACTCCTGATAAGTTCCAACACGATATTCTATGAGAGATTAGTCATTTTCAATTACTGTTTTCGCCCTATATCCAAGGAATATCCAGGCTTATCCTAGTTTTTATACTTGAAGGCATATTTATTGCTTGAAAAGTCGACGTTCAATAGATCTGTATTTCTAAGGGCTTCACTACAGACCTGCATTGTCTGCAAGTTAAAAAGTTTGTCCTCTCCTGGATCACACTTTGGATGAGGATCTTGCTAGAACGTCAAAGGATTCAAACATTGGTGCGACAATTTTCAAAGATAATTACAGAATATCTAACCGTATTGCAGAAAACTCACCTGACAATACCCAATATAGCAAATATAGTCGTGTTCACCATATATAGCGCTCGCTAACGTTTTCTTAAATTAAGACAGTCTGTTGTTTGTTGCGTAACAGAGAAATGTTCATTTAGCGGCACAGGTGCCAGTCTTTGCGGAATGGAGTACAGACTGTCCCGCCGATTGAGGGAAGGGTGATCACCCTCACCTGAAGCGGAATATTTTTGCCGAATTTCAGCTTTTGGGCAAACCGAAAGGGCATTTTTCATACCCCTGGACTAAGAGGTGATATTGCGGTACTAAACGGAGTGATCCAACTTTTTATTGTTCCCGTAATTTCAATTTACCCACCAATATTCATGTCGAATTGAAGATTTCTAGCCCAGCTGGAAGTTCATTTTCGATACCGACTATAGTTTCATTATAGCACCTGACATAATAAATTTCTTAAATGGTTCATTTATGCAAGTCACGTATATATATAGAAACTGTACATGAGAACAATTTTCTCGTATCATTTTACGTATGAACTAAGGAGGTACTGCAATTTATTTCAGTCAATAAATATACTGCTAAAACTTTATATAACTTATATAGAAATCAAGAATGAATATTGTTATAAGCTGACTTAAACATTAACTTAACATTCAAGAAAGTTCTATTAAGATTTGCTCGATGATAGCAAACAATATATACAGAATGGACAAATATTTTACGGACATTCATTAAAACAACTAAAGATTTTCCGTAGGCGTGCGTCGAAACACACTTTGTTGTCCAATAATGACCTTGAAGATCACAAAATAGAAAAATTACCGTACGTCAAAATTGCAACTAACCTAGACTATGCACACAGTTGCATTTTATTTTAGGTTGCTTATGTTATGGATATTAACAAGAATAGTCCAAAAATTAATTAGCACTTAGTTTTCATAAATACGTGCAAAGAACAAGATTTTGGAACTGGTGTTTATTTGGTTGCATAGCTAATAGGCGTTTTCTTTTAATATCGCCTAATTTCAACTTTTCGCTTCAAATTTGCATTATATGGCTAATTTCTAAGTAAATATTATTTTTCAAGGTCAAAATTAATTGCTTAGGAACAATTTTAACGTTTCCAGATTATATTCTGTCAGTATTTGTTACTTAAAATATACCCATTTGGAATTACAAGCTGTTTTTTTCCACTCGGAAACAAAGCGATTCTCAGCAACGTCTAATTTATTATTATGTTCTGAAAATACAGAATTATTAAGTCTTCATAGCAAATACTAGACTGACACAGCGACGTATCTCAATTTTCTCTACTTTAAAAGAGAGAGAGAGAGTTTGTGTGTGTGTGGGGGGGGGGGGACAGAAAGATCCTATTTCCATTTATCTAAACAGTAAGAGAGTTTTAAGAGAGTTGTATTTCTGTTATTCGAGTCTGAGTTTCGAGATTCTGTGAGGTGATGAGGAGGGCGTTATACTCCTTCCACATGTAAAATCCTCGATTAAAAAAAATACATTGGCATCCAGCAAAGGAAATGATACACATTTTTTTATATAATTTTATAAAAAAGAAAAACAGAAAATTACTATAAAATGATTGTAAAATCACTGATAGAAATAAAATGAAAAACGACACCTCCGAAATATCCTGAGCAAAATTGTACATAAAATAATTTTGTTCCTAGAAGCACGCTATGTAATATGAAGCAGAGGTTCGTCTTTCCAATTTTTATCCGTTCGCTGATTCGTAACGGTCGTAAAAATAACTGTTCATCTAAAATAAAAAAAATAATCTATCTTTTTCTATTTTTACCTCTCTGAAATGGAAGTTCACACGATCAACCACCTTAACTTAATCACGTCGCTAAAGAGAAGTGGTCATCCAGTTTTTTCTTTGCTTTCTTTTTAAAAAAATAAAATAGACTTCAAATAAATTCTTCCGTTTACGTGTTTTTCAGTAGCCTTCTAAACCGAGACAACAAGGAAAAATTTCCTGACTCGTGGTTTTTGCAACAACAGGCTACTAATTGGACTTCCATAGGATGTCATATGAGGCAGTGCGTTTCTCTGCTCCTCATATACTCCATATGCAATATTTGACGATGTTACTGTGTAAAATGTGTGTAGTAAGAACTATAATTTCGCTAAACATTTTCTCTTGGGAAATAAAACGATTCACACAAACGCCGATTGATGCGAAGCTAATGTAAAGCAATTTTAAAACGATGATGTAGCCTATATGACAAGATAAACATGAACATCTGGTAATTTTTTCCTTTTAGATTCTGTCTATATTAAGTCTTTGAAAGGTATTGAGTATTTTCGTGCCATAGAATAGAGAGTTTTAATATACTCTTTATGACAAAGTTATAGCAGAATTTTTTAAACATAGTATACACAATGAAAACTTAATGCACACGTTAACTAGAATGTATAACAAACTGTTTCATGGAGCAGATGTGCCCGCCTCATGGGGAAATGGCATTATTATACCACTATATAAAAAGAAAGGCAATGCTCAAGATCCAAACAACTACCGGGGAATTACACTCTTGCCAGTTATCAGCAAAATCTATACCAAGATACTGGCCAAAAGAATTGAACAATGGGCAGACTGCTATGATCGTATTTCCCCACTACAAGCAGGTTTCAGAAGGGGCTATAGCACCACGGACAACATAATGGTTATACGTACTCTAATAGACAAGGCGTTGCCAAAGAAACGGGGGAGACTATTTAGCTGTTTCGTCGATTTTGAAAAGGCGTTTGACACTGTAAGTAGGAAAGCTTTATTTTATAAACTGGGTGTGTACGGGACGTCCAAAAGAGCAATATATAGACTCGAACAAATATACAAGCGGGTAGATTTTTGTGTAAGGAACGGCAGTAACATTTCTGCAACGATTC
>JAGDQP010045063.1:0-15700 GCA_022664845.1 Lepisma saccharinum
ATGGCGACCTTTTCAAAATGTCGGAATTTTTCCTTTATCTACTTATCATCCTCTACCTTCATACCAAATTTCATGTTTCTAGCTTACTCCAAACACCCTAAACAATATGATGAGTGAGTGAGTGAGTGAGTGAGTGAGTGAGTCAGTCAGTCAGTCAGTTAGCCTAAAATGTGCAATTTCAGGGGTCCACAACTAGAACATAGTTTAAGTTACGAATATGAAATTTTGTATATCTGCACACATTTACCATATCTCCTTAACGGCAAAAGCTCATTTTCCTATCTTTTACATCTTTTTTCTTACGGGGCCCCCAAATCGTCGATTTTGCCATAAACTCTTGTTCCTGTATAACATGCTTCTGGCAGTGCTGACGTGAAGAACTTGGCTCATGCACTGCCGTGCATGTTGATAAGTCACCAGTGATTACAAATGGCCTTTATACTACAAATGGCCACCTAAATAATATGCAGGTGGCTTCACTGGACACCAACTTTTAGGAAACATTTTAAACACTATTATAACACAAAGGCATATCAATGTTGGCCGATTTTATAGAATTACCAAAAAAACTTAATGTTTTTCTTAGATGATAATTCAGTGTCATTATCGTTATTACTGTGCCGAAACGAAATATATTTTTGAGAATATGATATATCTATCATATATGCTTTAATAATAACAGTATCATATTTCAGCAATATTTCAATCCAGTGCAGGATGAAGGCTTCCCCATTTATCCACACACTTTGGCTAGCTGCTGTCATTATCCAGCTTGATCCAGAAAAACGCTTGATTTCTTCTATCCGTCTTGTATTTGGCCGTCTTGTGGGACCTTTCTTTTCTTTGAGAATCCAATGTAGAACACTTATCTTCCATCTGTTCGTCTAGCTAATTGACAACACTTGATTATCTTTGAAGTCTTTGATCACATCTATTTTTGAGATCGAATACATGTATTTGTCTTCCTGTCCATCCTACTTATTCCTAGCTTGCATCTCTACATCGTTCCTTATGTAACTCTCAATCTTGTACATTCAATGTCCACGTTTCACTGTTATACAACATCGCAACTAAGACACTTTGGTACACTTGCTTTTTAAAGTTCAGTATTCCATAAGGGCTCCATGTCGTTCTTACATTCTCTATTTATTACTTCCTCAGTGTCCAAGGTATAAATGTTCTTGAAAGGAACTATTTTCTTGTTTTGATGTAAATAGTCACTCCTCAAGGTCTGCGCCATTATTTCGGGGACACCCTGTATATACTGAGAAAGTATGCATACATTATTGTACAATTCAGGAATATTTTTCTTGTTGTTTCGTAATTTTTCGATTTGTGAGCTAGATAGTTAGAAAGTAAGTTCTATTCGGTTGAGACTATGAAAATAATGCGCAGACATGATCAGTATGTTCCAAGAAACAATCTCTCGTAATTTTGTCGAATTTCTTTTCATTCTTTATTTAGTACACTATAAGATATTTAGAGTAATTTTTACATATTTTCGTTATTATTTCCAAAACTGATTGTTATAGAATTGGGAATGCAAGTACGAAGTGTGTAGTGGTAGCATCGTCTGTGTAGGAAGAAAATACTTGTAATTTTTTTCTTTAACATTTTGGATACTGTCCCAAATTGCTGAAACAATTAGGTTTCAATTCTTCATTCATTTCACGATATATTATGAGAACGTATTAGAAATTGTAAAAATTTCGGAATTTTGAAAGATTCTTCCTGAAATATGAGTGTTTTCCTAAAGATGGTGATTGGTTTGCTAGTTACCAATTATTGTAAGAATTTTGTTACAGTTATAAGATACTAAGAATTTTGAGGTTGCAAACTAACCTTTAATAATTGTAATTGGTTATGCCGTTGGGTAGATTTTGTTCGAAATGTTCATACTTTTCGATTATTACGAAGAAAAAGAAATTCTTGCAAGAATATAAGGAAATAATTTTATACAAATTGAATTAGATTATTTCTGTTTCGACTTCTTTTAAATTTTCCATATTTTTTTGGCTGATTGAAATTTCAAAAAGTGTTCAATCTTTTTATTTAGAGAAGGGAATATTTCCCAAACATACTCCCAGATCAGCACAACATATATTGTTGGAATGTTGCTTTACATAATCACCCATAACGACCTGTTCTCGCTATTGAAATCAGCAATTACTGAATCTTTTTTTTGTCTATATTGTTTTGACTCTAAATTTCTGGTTTCTGTTGTTTGTACTGGGGTGGGTGGGTTGTTACAGTAGCTACTGAAGTTTTGAACTATTATTTATGAATTTATTTAATTAACAATCTCCAGAGACAGCAAAATTCGGCCATTTTACACTGCATATTTAACAATAACAACAAGAGATAGAATTTTGCAAGGAATCGGTTCCGGCCTTATTCAAGGTACCATCAAGCATTTGCCTGCTGTGACTGAGCAAAACTTCAATCAGGATGGCGAGAGCAGGAGTAGAACCCGGGTCGTGCCGATTACCAGTTGAGCACTCTATGAACTACTACTCTACCTCGCCGATAATTCTATAATCCATTGTAACATCACGTTCTATGCTGATAAAATTTAAGTTATACTCAATATGCTACATAAAGGTAGCATATTTATTCGGACACGGAGCACACCCGTTACCTTAACAACAGAAGAGGAAGGTTTTATGAACAGTCTATTTATTCGTAAAAAAGCATTTTTTTTTTTTTACTATACACAAGTTCTATTAACCAAATATGCAGCACTTCTGTTTCAAAATTTATTGAAATAGATTTAGTTACAAAACTGCCAATATAGCATTTGCGTCCTTTTGTCGAGCAACTGCCAGTAACAAAGCTTTCCATCCTCCCTGACCACTCACAATCAGATAACAATCTTACTATGGATTATAAGATAAAATCTAGATTTTAATAACGATTATAGTGCAGTGGCGGTCGGTGGAGACTTTCCGTAAACGTTGCAGGATTGGGTAGCTGATCAGTGACTCCTATTTTTGTCAGTGACTCTACGCCACCAAGCGAGAGGCAGGGAAAACAAAATAGTCGTGTGATTCGTAACAAACGCATTACTCTAGTAAGTAACGAAAAAGAAAAATAATACAATAGTTACGGACGCGCTGCAACAAACACTGTGTTTAAGAATTAAGATACGAAGGAACAAAGAGAACACTTATTCCAATACTAAAGGGCTACGTAAAAGATGTTGCAAGAATGCTGCAACAACCGAAACCGCTCACTCATCTTGTAAAGTTTTGTTTTTCTCGCTCTAAACAAAAATATGGCTTTATTTAACAGAGATAAACAATAGTATGTTACTAATACCGAAGATGATAGTAATTGAATTTACTTCCTTAAGAGCTTTTCAAAAGAAGTTTTAAAAATAAAATGGTTGCTACGCAACACTCCAACCATAGCCTATCATAATAGACTGTTATAGTCCAAAATAACTTAATTTTAGAGAAAGAAAGGCAGTAACATATAAACTTATACAATGAAAATCCCTTTGATTTACTGACCATTTCAAGTATTATCTTACCTTTGACATATCAAGGACAGGCATGTACCCAGAAGTTGGTTTTGGGGGGTGTCGGAGATCTGTCTGGATGTGAATTTACGTAAAATGCATATAATATTGCCAAAAATGATACTAATTTCACAAAAAAATCTGATTTTGGGGGTCCGGATCCCCAGAATGCCCCTTTCTTTCCCTTTTCATATGTCCCTGCAAGGGTCATTAAAAGAGTTTAGAATAATTTAAAAGCAGTTCAAGTTTTTGTTTAAGAGATAAGTTTTTTTTAAAAAAAAAGTACAAAACGATAATTGGAATTTTATCATAAGTAATTTCAGTGAACATTTTTCTTACTTTTTTCTTCCCTCCCCCCCTTAAAAAAAGTAACATTCAGAACGCGAATCAGCTTTAAAGTTTCATCTTTTTAGACTCTTGCACATACAAAATGTAAAGACTTATCCTCCCCCCTGCTCCTCTCTCGGTCCTGGCTTCATTCCCGTAGTTCGAGAGATAAATGAGACAAAGTAGTGAGTAAATCTTTCTAGTGTAGTTAGACTAGTTTCACTGCACTCTTTTTATTTTTATTGGCAAAACGCACACAAAACATGTGTTTGACAAGCATTGTCTCGCGTAAGAATGGAATCGTACATCAATAAACGCGCTAAAAGTCGTGTTTTGTATACTTGTGCTTCTCCATTGTCCTTGTCTCTGAAAATTAAAAAATTTAGAGAAATGCGAAGAGCTTTAAAATAAGACTCAGTGGAGAAAAATGAGTATGTAATAATAATTATAATTAAAAGTAAAAAAAAAGTTTAAGGTAGTCTAAGGTTAGTTTATAGAAATACCATGTATACTATTGTATATATAAAGATTAATAGACATTATTTAATATTGTAAAGTTTCTAGGTCCTTTAAGCTGTACCATATAGTAATTCCGAAGCGATATTTAACATAGAAGATAGGTAATGGCAATTTCGTCAAGCTAAGTTTTAACATTTTTTTTAAGGGGAAAGTTGTTCACATCTAGATGACGCGCACGTATGCGATAGGGTGATATTTTATTTAATTAAAAATATATATACATTAAAACGAACTTATCAGTTGGTTACGAGAAAGAAAACGAAAGCCTTGCAAAAGGCGAAATTGCAAACACAATGCACATAATTTCGCCAGTCTGTTTTCCCAAATTGTTTGCATATGTAAAATAAAATGTTGTGTATTAATCTTCATATTATGTTACTTTAACATTGATTAATGAACTAGAAACAACTGTTTGAGCAGTTAATAAGGAAATATTTAAGTTAAATATTAATTTTCACGTGCTTGAATTGGCAGAATGTATTAAAACGAAGAAAACATTACTCATGAAAAAAAAAAACATAGAAAAAGCGTTAAATCGTACTTTCTAAATAGATCTCAGTACCATTTAAGTTGAAAGTAATATCTAACACTTCAAATAAAATAATTGAAAATTGTATTTATTTTTTTAACGTTTTTTTTTCGACTGGCTTTCAAAAATGTGGGGTGAACACCACTAACGCAGACAACTCACAAGGAAACTAACTACTGTGTTTGTGTATAATGCACAAACAGTTCTGTTTTACTTGAAACTAATGTATAAAATATTCTGTGAAATATTTATTCCATTTCTTCAAACTAAATTGTTCACTCCCCTGAGTACACTCCTCTACCTTCCGCCAAGCTAATGGATTAACAGTTTAGCTGAAAGCAACAAGGGAACAAAAAAAGGAAACTTTTAACTTCATACTAGCTCCTTGTTTTGTAAGGTAACAGCTGCGCAATAAATCAATCAGTCAGATTTTAAGGTCTTGCTGTAAAGGTGCTACTAATTACTTTTGTATTTTGGGAAGACTTATTGTTGACAGCTTCAGAAATAGAGGAATAAAGAAAATACATACGTCAAAAAGTATGTTCTGAAAATGGCAGCAATGAACAAGTATAAAGTATAATTACCAAAGACTATTCATTAGAACTGGTAGTTTAAATAAAAATGTAAATATCCCAAATGACAATATCTTAAAAACGTTCCAATTGGTGGTTGCTGAACGGAGTGAACAAAATGGAGGTATACCAATAATTTTAAGCTTTAAAGGTGGGTTATAGTTTATAGGTATCAAAACGTTTCTTCTGTAAGAGCAACGTTTATAGATCTAATTAATAGGTTACCCTACACCTGACGTCATTGACTTATCCTAAGGTGTTAGAAATGTAATTTAGGCGAAACTAAACAAAACCGAATCAGAATGTAGCAACTTCAGTCCGCCATTTTGGTGTGAACGGGGAGAATTTATAAAAGGGCTCTTTACACATAATTTAAGTATTGATCTGCTAATTTGGTTATATATACAGATGCTTATCAGAATAATGGAAACACCTGAACGAAAGTGCAACTTACCAGATTAATATGGTGTCGGGCCACCTTTCGCCTTCAGAACAGCCTTGATGCGACGTGGGATGGAGGCATAGAGGTCGTGAATGGTAGCAAGTGGAATATTACACCATTCCTCGTGCAGGGCATCGGCCAGTTCTGTGAGAGAGGATGGAGGTGGAAATCGTCGCCGGAGTCGTGTTTCCAAGATGGACCACAGATGTTCAATTATGTTGAGATCTGGGGATTGGGCGGGCCAGGGGAGGTGTTGAACTTCATCCCGATGTTCCTCAAACCACGCTGCAACAACTCTAGCTGTGTGAATGGGTGCATTATCATCCTGGAATATGGCGTTATTGTCCGGGAACAACATCCGGACCATAGGATGCAAGTGGTTTCCTAAAATTGCGACATAATCGTTGGCAGTGATGCGTCCGCGAAGTGTGGCCACAGGACCCAATGAAAATCATGATATTGCGGCCCACAGCATCACCGTGCCGCCGCCATGTTTCACAGTTGGGCGGAGACACTGCAGATCATACGCTTCTTTGGGCGTTCTCCACACATAAACACGGCCCGTGGTTTGGAATAGGGTGAATGGTGACTCATCCGACCATACCACACGTTTCCAGTCGTCAACGGTCCATGTTGCATGGTCGCGGCACCATTTGCGGCGTGCTAAAGCGTTCTGGTCCCTGATGAGAGGTTTGGCCCGTGCAACACGACCCCGTAAGTTCATGTCATGTAATTCGCGGCGGACTGTGATTGTCGAAACAGGTTGGGGGAGGTGCTGATTGAGTTCCTCCGTCACTTGCGCCGCAGTGGCACGACGGTTCCGCGTGACAATGCGCTTTAATACCCGGCGTGCCCTGTCACTGATGCTTTTCCTCCGCCCACTGTTCCGCTTCCCCGATGTGGTTTTCCCGTGTGTTGTGTAGGCCGTCATCACCTTCGACACTGTCCCTGGCGACACACCTAACACACTAGCCACTGCTGTCACACTCACTCCACATAACCGCGCACCAACAATTTGCCCTCTTTGAAACTCTGAGAGGTCTCCCATTTTACACTACCTCTGTCTGCTGCAGCCACTGCACACTCCTGTTCCACGACGCCTGACGTAGTATGGAGACCGACCTAACACACCACCACCAGCAGTCCGGCGCTGCGGTCGCCACGACACCACTGCCAACCCATACATCTGACGTGTTGCCAACTACAGGTGTTTCCATTATTCTGATAAGCATCTGTATATATATACACTCTGTTAATTAAGCAACACAAAAAGGAATAAAACCAAGTTTTAGAAGCTGATCACTGACATTTCTACTCTTTTAAATTCTGGCTGGGTGTACCAACATGGTACGTTCGGATTCAGTTTGTTTTGGTGCCTTAATTCTAATATTCTTGGATAAGTAAATGACGTCACTTATAAGACAACCAGTTACAGTAGATGCTCTTAAATCCGCATTCTTCGGTTCGGTCATTCTGTAATCCGGCACCGATCGAATCACTGTCGTTCGGATTTTTTCGTGTTTGCAATAGGGAGTTTGTTGACGTGATATCAGAGACTTTTTAAACAGTAACGCTCATATGTAGTTTTTCTTGCCGTGGAGATATTAGAACGGATAATATATTAATACTAGAAGGGATCTTCGAGAAGTATGTGTTTGTGATGAAAACTAGCTTGATCTTGTCCAGGACAGAATCCTATGGCGAACGTTTGTTATTGAGGCGATGAACTTGCGAGTTCCGTAAGCCATAGTGTAAGTAAGTAAGTAATCGGGCAGCTTAATACATGCACAACTTGTTTTAAATATCATTGTACTGTACTGTATTAATTTTTCTGTGGAATTCCCGTTAAAACTATAGTGATGTTCAATAATCTGGTAATATCGCTAATCCGGCACGGCCATGGTCTCGAACATGCCGGATTAAAGAGAGCCTACTGTCGTTTGTTCTATAAGATAAAATATGCAATTACATTAATTCCCATTCTCGATAGAGGAAGCTGAAAACTTTAACATAAAAAAGGAAAGTCACTGGTTACATCAGTGATTATTTTAAAGATTTTCTGTTTTAATTTTTTGAAGAACATTAGTTGTTGTTTCCTTAACTATATTTGAACACATTTCTTTGTGTTGTAAATTTGTAACTTTGTGTATGAGCACAATAACTGCTATAGTTATGTAGCATGACGTAGATTTATTGATCGACAATTTGAATTCATCAGATGACGACTACTAGTTAAATACCCCGAATCCTCAAACCCAATTTGCCTACTAGAATGGACTCAACTAGCTTATATATTTCAAATAGTATTGATTTCCGTTGAGTCTAGTGTAGAATTGATTCTGCATGGGTATCGTGTCTCCCACAAATTTATTGTAAAGATTTAAATAAATTGTCGAAAGAAATACAGATTTGACCACAAACATAAATTTTGAGGCATTTTCGTTGTTCAAAAGAATAATTTTATTTATGATAATAATTCTACTTTAATTAATCTATGTGAAGAATGCACAACATAGCGAAACCTGAAACCTCGGAGATCTGGTTTCATCAAATAAGAAATCATTTGTACGAGGGTAGAATATAAATTATTGCATCGTTTACATCTTCTATTAAGTTTAGTGTAAAGCACGTAAGATGGCAGCACTATCTCCGTATGTCTGGAATGTATTTTTATCATCGCACGAAATTGCAATGGTTTAAGAAAGTTCTTAAACCATTTCAAGAGTTGAGCCAATGTTTTTATTTTCTATTGTGTTCATTGTTGAAAGAGCTTTGTTGTTATAGGTTTGGATTATCACAACAATCAATCGATTTCAACAATGAACAGAAAATGGTTATAAACTTTCTTTTTTGAAAGTTTGAAGTCTCTAGCCTTGAATTTGTCGGAGCAGCCTTGATTTCTATTACTTATCATTAAATTAAAACTCGAACGTGAGTCTTGATACCAAGAAGACGTATAAAACTTCTTTGTAGCTCTTTAGAAGCAACACGTAGCAGAGTTTACTGATAAAGGTTAATGAAATAAAAATATATAATCATCACTATTGTAATGAATGTCTTTTATTACACTCAGTTTTCCATTTCTTACATTATATCACTAATATCACTGTATGTTCAATACCGTCAACAGACTAAGAAACCTATACAAATATGGTAAAACAGGATTCTCAATTCCACTTTTATCTTTCACAGAATATTTCATCATAATTTAAGTAGTCTACACTGATTTCTTTTAAATATATACATACTACAAATATTGTCCATATATTGTATTTGAGTTAAATGTCTTTATCGTTGCAGATAAAGGCAGGAGGCATGATCCGGAGTGTCTATGACTAGTGCAAGTTCAGCACTTATCTGTATATATATATTAGTTTGACGGGGGAGAAACAATTATTAACAGACACACACAAAAATAAGAATAATTCATGTGAACAAAGAAACAGTTTGCTACAGTACACATAGAAACAAATAATCATAAAGAAAATATAAAAAAAATTGTGAAAAAAAAAAATTCAAAGACTTTCATCTGAAAATCTGCAGTTCATTCTTCTATCTTAATACTATTACGCAAACCTTATCCATTTCCAAACACAATTGGTATTTAACAATACTTTGTCCACTAGCAACTATGAACGTTCAAAGAAAACAAACAATATTATAATTAAATTAATACAAACTTGCTTATCTTTCACCCTTTTCACGAGTGAAACCTATTATTCAGTCATTGATAATGATTAGCAATTTTGTCTTTTATGGGTTTACTTCATATGTTTTTTGTTTAATTCAAGTAATGCAACAGCGCGCCATCTCTGGACTAAACTACGAAACCAATTAGAATAACCAAGGGTTTGTTAAATGTGCACTTGTCTGAATGCAATAAAGGAAAAACTAAAACGCAAAGATACTGAAGCTTCAAGCTCTCTATTTTTTTTTATAAGAATTCAGTCAGTTTACTCAAAATATAATGCAGTATTACAACACTACAACAGATCAACTGACGGGGAAATACTGTCACTTTTTTTTTTTTAATTTGTATTAAATTGACCTTCAGAAGAATTTTCGTTTTCATTACTATTATCAGAATGTAAGTAGATTGAGGACTAAAATTCTTTTCGATTTACTATATTTAAAAGAATGTGGAGAATGTTTACAATATTTATTAGTTGAAATGTTTGTAAGTGTAAAACATTTTGAAAATATAAAGATATAGACAGAGGTGAAAAGTCAAAAGTAAGGCAGTGCATGAATATTAAAATTAGTTACGACAATTAAGCATAAACTATTGTAGCTAATTTGCTAAGGACGTGTTTTCTTCTTGGAAGTGCTATATTAATATTTCGGTAATGTTTCATTTTTACTTACAGAAAGCAATATGGTAACTTTCCACCCAAAACTTTTAGGAAAAAAACAACACTTTTTTTACGACTGAGCAAATCTTCATTGTTATTGTAACTGTGTACAAAAATATTTTTTTTTTACAAATATGTTTTTTATTATTTTATATTCTATCTGGAACATTCTCATTGATCAGCAATATGAGGGCATGTATATATATAAACTCTATAAATAAATACGTCGTTTTTTTTTACACCCATAAGAAAACGAACATTAGTGAACCTAACGATCAATCACTTTACAGAAACCATTGTCTTTTTTTCCTACAAGACCTACTCTACAATATAACACATGAATAGTCGTCATAATTATACATAACAATATTCTGTTTACTTGAAGATAAAGAGATCAACATTCAAACTATTATGTGTACTCAATCCCCCCTATATATTACCTAAGAAAAGAAAGATAAAAAAACATTGATTGATTCTACAATACTTTTAAGAAACAAAAAGCAGTCTATTGTACCATATTATTACACCTCTTATAAATGAAACGTACTATTTTCTATAGCTAAGGATAGATAAACAAGAATTAATTTGAAGTAATCCCTTGATGATAGTATATACAAGTAGTTACAAGTGTGAAATTAGAGGTTATATTGTACGTAAAATGGAATCCATGGTATTTAAGTTGATCCGTGGTATAACATTGAGCCAAGATGTTATTCAATTATTATTTTTTAAATTATAGATATGTGTTTTGGACTCTTTTGCGTTTGAAAGAAGAAAATTGTGACATTTTCTTCATTAAATCCATACATAATTTTAAAAAAATATATACACGATGCTAGTATTAAAAATCGACATCCTAAATATTTGTTTGGTTTATTAATATTTTTTTTTTCAAGTTTTTAAAAACTGCGACTAATATGTAGACTTTGCGACTCATGCAGGTACTGTGCCAGGATTTTCAGTTTAGAGGGTGTAAAACCAAATTTAGGGGGGAGGAGTTTTGCAAAAGTTTCTACCGATTTAAAACAGTAAAACATTTAAAGTTTGAGGGTGTGTAGTTTTCGACAATTTGAAAGAGGTGACACAGACCATTGAAGCAGTCTGGTCACTTAAACAACAATCAAATGTTATATTTTCTAGTACTGATGTAGCAATAGCATAAAAAATAGGTGCTGCTTTATAGTGGTTACTTGTACACAAACGGTTTAGTTAAAGAATTTTACAGTTCAATATTTAGATTCAACATAGGATCAATGAATCGAAAATTGAGCTTAATTACAGATTCTTATCAACTTGGCTTCCTTTTTTCTGGTCGAATCTCTTGATTTTTCACTTTCTTTTCTGTTTTTTAAATTTGCAAGATTAGATTACCATTTAGTATGTTTATCCTAAAGTGGGTTTGTTCCTGAAATTGAAATGTAAGAGCTAAGAACAGTAACGGAAAACTGTTGTAAATCATTTCTAAATTCGCTATCAAATATTGATTTTCCTAAGTAAATTATCTAATTATTGAAAATTGTGTTTGTTCTTTAGCATATGCTTCAAAATTGAAGAAAGAGAGAGAGACAGACAGACAGAGGTAGTGAAAGTGAGAGAGAAATATAGAGAAAGTACCAACAGGTCAAATGAGATTCAATTGGACTACTCATATCTTTGTGTCAAGTAATGATGCATCTACAATAACACCAATCTAAGCAAATTTTAAATATGTTGTAATAAATTTAATCCGAGCACAATTTTTTTATGCCTTAGCCGGGATTCGAGACCAGAATGAAGCAACATACGAACAAATAATGCTTCAGAACCACAGGATCACCAAGAACTCTTGCTTTTACATGAGTAAATAAATGGAAGGTTGTTCTTATAGGAGGAAATGAAACTAGGGTGTCTATCAAAGAAGGAAATGCAGAGAGGATGATTCTTGAAGAAGGAAATGAATAATGATAATTTCCTTAAAGGAGGAAATCCAGAAAAGATGATTTTTAAAACGAAGAAATGAAAATAAGGAGGATTATCTCAAACGAAGGATATGGCGAGAGAAACCACTACGAGACTAAATCAAAGCATTAAATCGACACCTTAGCCGAGATTCGAGACCAGAATAAAGCAACACTAATATGCTTCAGAACAAACATAAACAAACACCCGAACTGTTGCTCTTACATGAGTAAATAAATGGAAGATTGGTTCTTATAGGAGGAAATGAAAATAGGGTGTTTCTGTAGGGAGGAAATGCACAAAATTCTTGAAGAAGGAAATGCAGAGAGGATGATGATTCTTATAGGAGGAAGTGCAGATAGAATATGATGAGAGGAACCACTACGGACATATATTTCTTTTCTCTGTTTTATGAAATACGATTATTGCAGTATATATGTCAAAATTAATGTATGCATATGACGTCAGTAAACAAGAACACTTATTGTCGGAGTCTTTGTGTAAAGGAAGCCCTACTATATATTACTTGATTTTCTCTCTATATCGTCATCATCATCATCAACAACAACAAAGTTGAACAAGATAGTTTTGGAATGTTCTACAGTAAACAATTGTTTCAAGACGTGACATTTTGCTCCCCTACTTTTTTTATTGTCTTATTTGAGATCACTAAAAAAAAAAAAAAGAAATTCCTCACGAATGATGACTGTACATTTTACGTAACTCCAGAAGCTGGACTCTGACGTCATTTGAGAAGAATGAACAAGTTCTGGGCTATTTTCTTTTGTCTTTTCTTTTTCAGATTTGACGCTATTGAGATGAAGACACGACATAAATGGCTTTATTGAGACTGCGCTTGCGCTGTACGAGGGAAAAAGAAAAACAGAAACGATTTTTTAAAAAAAATGAAAACAATTAAAACTGGAAGAGAGAGAGAGAGGAAAAAAAATATAATTTTGCCCTTTTACATTTTTTTTTAACCAGGTAATTGAGAAAAGAGAAATATATTGATACGGTCGTTAAAACTACCTTGATACGTCACTTACTGATCCTACCCAAAACTAAAATGAGGTTCTACTTGTGTTGAACGAAGGAGTGGGAGAAGAAGGCGAAACAGTAGGAAAAAAAAAACCAACATAATATTCTTGATTTCTCATGGTCGAAAAGTGGTTAGGTTACTTTTACAACGACGATCAGGCAGAAGCAGAGCTGTGAGGACATCAAAATGGTTTGGAGGTCACTAGTTCGGTTTGCAAATCCCCATGGATGGAAGTGTCAGGTCCATCGGATGACCTTGTCGCTTCAATGAGTAGGCACTATAAGAAGATGTCTCGAATAAGAAACAAGGTTTATTTTTATTTAAACTTCTTGTTTTTTTCTCCCTGTGTGTGTGTGTGTGAGTGGAGGACATGCCATGAATTAGGTGGAAACATTAAATTAAGAATTTAAGTGATTATCGTATGTCGTATTTCGTCTTTCTTCCTTACACCAATAAAAATAAAGCCAACACAACAGCTTTAGGATAATAAATTTATTGTACTACCATAACACTTTAACGCTTATATTACTAAAACTTTATGTGCCGTATCATTCCATTTTATGTAACAAGGACTCAATAAAAAAAAAAAAAGAATTTGACTGTTGAAAATAAGGTACAGAATTACTAGGTTGGTTGTTGAAATATGGATAACAGCATAGATGGAAAATATGTAAATCAGAAATAGTATATCGCAAACACAGAGAGAGAATCTTTTAAGAGGATATATCAGATCTACGCCCAACTGTGGTTTGAGCTCTCTTAGTAACTTAACACGCACTTTTTTTTTTTGGTATAGTGTTGAGAGGATCACCAGCTGGAGGATATATGTTTTGTAGGCTATATATTATAGCTCGACATATTCTCTTTCTTAAATCGTTTCAATTTGATGTAGCAACTGGAGCTCTTCCAAAAGAAAGTTGGTTTGTCTCACAGGAAGAATTTCCTGACTTTAGTGTAGATGTTTTGTTCTCTTAAATTTTACGATTTAATATTACTAAACTGTTTTATCTCTTACAGGCAAGATGTTCCTAAGTGCAGACAATAAGATTACCCACAAACTGGACATGGTTATTACACTAATATTAACTTTAGCCAAGGCAGAACATTTCCGCAATTATTACGTATTTCACATTTTCATGTATCTGAAAATCTTACTGAGAATTTAATTGAGTTTTTTTTTATGTGTTATTAACGTAAACGTGAACAAGTTAAGAACAAAGTTGGTTGTTCTGTAACGGTGAATTTCCTTAACCCAAAGCAAGGAAGAAATATTGCTCTAGGCTTTCGTCACTATCCCCTACCCCTCCTCCAGTGATAAAAGAAAAATCTTTCAGAAGAAAGTTTCCGTATCTGTGTATGTGTATACCAGAATGAATGAAACGGGGAAATAGAATTACCACCTGCAGGTGAAAGAAGCCAATGATTTCTCCCTCCCCACCATTTTTTTAAAAAAAGATATAATCTCACTGCTGTATGAAAAGTTGAAAAGAAAATACACTCATAGAAAGGGCCTTTTTTTTCTCTTTGTTATATTTGATTTGTGGTACGTGTCACCTGCTTGAGTATGTGAACATTTTTTTTTTGTTTCTACAAATAAAAATGTTATTTCATTAAAAGAGATCATGGTTTGACTGAGAAAACAGTGTTGGTCAGTAGCATCGAAAAACTGGGTACAATAATAAATAGGATTTGCTTTTCCGGGTACGGATCAATTGCACTTCTCTCGCGACTATGTAAACAGCTGAGTAGCAGTTGTCCTGTCACTCATGTATATTGCGTTCTTGTACTTCTTTCGAATTGTTTTTTTTTAATTTATGACCTTTAGGTATTTAAAGCTCAGGTCTGGATAGGGAGCGGAAAGGATTCGAAAAGGTGTCTGTCAGGGCCTATGTTGAAGGTACTATCCCGATATTTGCCTCGTGTAACTGAGGAAACACCTCAGTCAGGATGGTCGAGCGCTGAGATCGAACCCACGACATCCCGAATGCTACACCAACGCTCTATTACTGAGCTACGGCGGAGTGCAGCTTGATAAGAGACGATGTTATAAGAGAAGTTGACCTATACAAAGAAAATAAGCTCTATGTATTGGCATTAACTAGGGTATAACATTGGGACAAACACTGAAGAAACAAAACTTTGGGACAAGCTTTCTAGAATAGTGCACCCAAGTTCTTCCTGATGAAGAGTGTTCACAGCGTGAAAGTTTGGTCCTATGCTATGACAAATAGCGCATTGGTATTTGGTCTTCCAAAGACAAGGAAAATAAGATTTCGAATTAATTCTTGAATATAACTTAATACAAATGCTATACTTACAGGAGTCACTGCCGATGGCTTTGTTAGAATATCGTAGACAGTTTTAAATGATCTCTCTCTCTGTCTCGGTCGTGTGTGTGTGTGTGTTTGCATGTAGACGTGTATGGCATGGTATTCACACGTGATACTATGAAATTAGTTTCC
>JAGDQP010045064.1:0-15700 GCA_022664845.1 Lepisma saccharinum
CAATATTCGATTTTATCTATGCTAATAATAAAATACATAAGACTCGCTTACTAATAATGTTCTGTTATTTCTTACGGAACTTCTTATAAATATTAAAATTATGAAAATTATAAGAAACATGAAGAATATTTTTGATATTTTTTTAAATACTATTTGACAATTTCTTGTAATATAAGTCTTGCAGCTAATTAATGTAGCAAAATGTGCCTGTTCACTATCAATACGATATACTATCAGTAGCTGTATTTCAATCCAAAATAACAATTTGAGATGAAACGCCGAAAGGTTAGAACCCCTAATAAAAGGTTACCCTTATTTTCTGTCTTGCTCCTTGTATCCCGTACACTAGATACATTTATCCACGAGTTTGTGGAAGAAACGGCATACTGTGGGTATTCACGTGTTTTTTGGAAGTAAAGCCACTCTACGAATCTTCGACGTTTCTGGAGAATTTTCTACATGCAATCTATTTCGATTGCTCTTCTTATTTACCCGTTAGTAGGACGGCGTCACTTGAGCTAGCTTATATTATAATCAGAATTTATTCTATTTCATAAAGAGTACGAGCCATTTTATAAAATCCTAAAGGCCGTGCTCCAGCTAACCTACAGAACATGCAATAGGAGGTCATAGTTGGCTTTACCATATACTCTGGCGCTGTATTTTCCTAGCCGACGTGGCGTATTTGCTAAAGTACGAGTAGCTGTATTGCATTTTATAAAAGTCTACGAACCCTATTTAACGTAACAGAAAATACCGCAGCCTCTGTCCTGTGCTTCAAATTTGACATTAGCTCTGCTATTTCCCAAAGCTATACAAGTCGCCGTGTTGTATTTGTCCCGGTTGCTGGAGAACATAGGTTATTTCATAATTTGCTGAAAAACATAGCACGCCTAACCTACACAAAATGGTATGAGAGGTTATAGTAGACTATAACCTATAGCAAGGAGTCTATTTTTCCAGGGCTATACAAGTCGTCTTGGCGTATTTGTCGTGCTTGCTGTAGAACATAGCACACGTAACCTACATAACATAGCATAGGAGGTCATAGCAGACTATACCCCATATCAGGGAGTCTATTTTCCAGCCGCCTTGTTGTGGTTGCTGCAGAACAGACTATTTCACACAAGGCTGCGAGCCCGATTTAACATAGCAGAGATTCCATAAAAGGGTACGAAGCTTTTTTCAACCACTACAGAGACTACTTCCCACCACCTTATTTAACATAGCAGAGATTATATGAAACGGTACAAAGCTTATTTAACACACATAGTACACCAACCCACGATAGCAGCTATTCCGTAAAACTATAGAAGAGAACGAAGCTTCCTTTAACATAGCAGAGTTTGCATGCCCTCTAGGCTAGTTAACCTAGCAGAAATTTGAAGTCAGATTCCATTACAGGACGATTCTACGGTATACTCACCCACACCTATTTAACATAGTGCACCAGTGCACGATAGCAGAGGGTACGAAGCCTTATTTAACTACGGCTACGAACACATTTTAGACCAGATACACATGAATATATGCTTTTTTACCTAGCAGAGATTACAACACAGCACCAATTACAGAGGCTACGGTATTTCTGTCCACACCTAATTAACTAGGCAGTAATCTGAAGTCAGTTTCTATACCTAATACACATAGTATTGCGTCTTTTGATTAAGCACATATAACGGCAACCAATGGTCACTAGAATGTGAAAACTACCTAATATGAGTTTTCTAATATTACCTGGGTGTCCCAAACAACACAATAGTACTAAGGTCAAAGGTCAAATATTTAACCTTGAATAGATCGTAAACGACGAGACATATTGATATTCTGTTTTCACAGTGATATGCATTTTTTGTGCTAATGTCAAATCTGGAGCCATTTTTGTTAACTTGGCCCCCCGTGGTCATAGTATTATGAAACTTATAATGCAATTTATTTTAGTCACGGGAATATTAAATATGAAAACTGCATTTTTCTACCCGTTGCTGTTTCCGAGATATGGAGGTTTTAATTTTTCGAATTTTCCTCTTTTGGAACCAGAACTATGAATATCTCAAATTATGTTATTTTGTTCACGGTAATGCTGAATTTGACAACAGCTTCTGTATAAATAACTATTATTGCTTCCAAGATATGGTGGTTCGAATTTTAACATTTTAGCCGCAAAATTGAGAAACTCGTAGATTATATGTAATTTGAGTCTGTGATACAGAATGTGAAATTTGCTTCTCTCTACCTATTGTCGCTTCCAAGATATGGCGATTTGAATTTAGAAACTCGCAAACTATATGTTATTCGTGTCTATGATGTAGAATGTGAAATTTGCTTCTCTATGAAAACCTCAAAGGAGACTGAGGAACTACAAAATTGTGTGTTTATATAGGCCTAATACGAAATTGAAAACCAAGATTGCATTTGCAACTGTATGTCATCGGTGAAACGCATTCAATAAAGTATAAAAACAATTAGAGAATAAAATATTTGCTCAAGTTTCTAATAGCGTGACTCTACGGGGTTCAATACCGAGATTGTATTTGCTGTTGTATTTCCTTTGTGCATTGCATTTGGTAAAGAATAAATGCAATCAGAGAATGAAATGTGTACCTAGCGGGGCTCTTCAGTATGGGTAATCCATGGGATATTTAAAAACGAAATTGCATTTACAGTTTTTAGCAGAGATTACACATGGCTCCCACTTTAACTTAACTTGTCTCGTGTGAGGGACTATTTTCATAATAACCAAATTCACAAAACCTTGAATGCGTTTATTATTTCGTTACTGTCACCAAGCTGCAGGAAAGCGTTGTAATTGTAATAATTACTGTATTCACATGTATGTAGGTAAGGTTAATGCAAGACCTGATTTTTTTCCAATAATTACTCACCCTGTATTACACACAAGAAATAATATTTTCTTTGTTCTTTGACAACGAGTACAAGTTTGGTATAGCCTCTTCGCGCTATTTTATAGGTTATAAAAAATAATTGAAAATTACAGCCCCGACGTGGTGTTGGATGAGCAGTAAAAACGTGAAATTCAAAACAATCCCCTCAAATTGTACTTCAATTCAGTGTTTATAAATGTACTACATTTTATTCTTTTGCTTTGCTGGGAGCATACGGACCGGTCGAATATTAGATTACATTCGAAGAACATGGCTTGCTTTCCTGTGCGTGGCTTTAATTACACTACCACCTACTATTTCCAATTTTTTGCCCTTTTGGCCTCAGAATAGAGAAACCCGCAGATTAGGTCGGCGAAGCTGAAATTACACAGGGTTTCCACTGTAACTAAACTCGTCTGGTGCCAGGACCAGTAGTAAAAAAAATACCTCTATTATATATTTATTCGAACTCAGTACTGTTTGTACAAAATATGGGATTTGTTATAGCCAACAAAAAAATAACGTTACTTTCAGATGGTATTTCGGTGAATGGGTAAATAAGATATACATATACTGATTTAAGTAGAATTCCCCTTAATATTAGATGTTTGCTTCTTTGATTGGCTAAATAAAACATATGAAAAATGTGTGAGTCATCTTTCGATCCATGTTTTGAGGGTAGTTTGTACTATTGTTACTTCGGAGGGACATTTTAGTATGTAATTCACTTGTTATTTAATAATAATATATCGTTGAAAATAATTAATTGGGGGATATTCTAAGAATTTATACTCTAAAAAAGTGAATACGCCGCCACGTAAGCTGGTGTTTGTTATTGAGAAAAGCTAAATTATTTAAGTAAAAACATCTAGACAGCCTAATTCAGAGCTCGTGTTTGGTCAGAGAGACATTAGAACGTATTTTTTGCGGTGTTATTAAAATTTGAAGATGGTCGCATTGGAGAGAGCTTGCTTAAATTAAATCGGCAAGAAACTTACACAGGTGTACATTAAATAGGGAATTAAGGTAAATTAATTTAAAAATGTCTGTATTTCACACCTAATAACAGATCTAATACAAACTGTTCAACAAGAATGCATTTCTATACAATTAATACACACAGTGTTGTAATAATATTGTAACTGAATACAATCTATATAAAACAATTATACATAATGACAAAGTACTGTATATTAAATATTGTTTCCTGTGCAATAAAATAGGTATTATAATAAAAAAATAACAAGTATTCCAATTTATAATTTAGTTTAATTCCTATTGACAATTTTACTATTTCAAAATAATATTTTACATACCTTTTAAATAAAAATTACAAAATTTGTTTTTATGTTCTCAGAATAAGTTGTTAGTTTTATTTTTACAGAAGAAAGTTTGTTACGAAAATATTTTTGTAAAACAAAAACTAAATACTTTTATTTTAGAAAACTTTTTAAATGTTTTTGTTAAATACAAAACTAATTAGTTTTAGAAAAGATTTTATGATACGTAAATATTTTATAAAATAAAAATTAAATATTTTTCTTAGAGTAATTTCCTTGCTTAAGGCTACACACTCATGACTAGAGTCAAAGGAATATTGTAAAAGCACTCATCACAAATTACACTAAAACATGGTATTCATGCCAGCACAAACTCCACGGCCACATATGCAAAAGTACACTTACAAATAGTCATTGTTCCCTTGCTACAATTTAGTTTCTCCTTGCCATTTTTTGGCTTCGCCCGTGTCTGTCGTCTTGTGAGAGGTTGACAGGCTTTTTATGGACCCCCAACATGTCATGTCTAACTGAAATATGCCTCTTGTAGTTCATCTTTGAAGACTTTACCCCCTGAACAGTTCGTATCCTATCCATACAAGTGAGCGACTAAGCTAGTTTTGGAAATGCGTAAGTATGTCATTAACTATTAGACAACAAGCAGCTTCCCGTGTAGTTGCAGAGTATTCTAACAATAAAATCATAAGAATGTGAATATAAAAGCATGTACTAAATTACTAATGTTTGTCGTATAAATGAAATGGTGGGGTGCAAGTCAGTTCAAGCGTTCTTATAGACCACATTTTGCCAGTTTGCTTTTCAAGTAGCCTTCCGTCCTTTCTAGCTTTCGTTTTATCCAGAAACACTGCATGTCTTTGTACCTAATTACAATTCAGAGGCTAGATTCTACTTAAAATCACGCTGAGGGTCTTTCGAAGTAGTCGAGAGTATGGAATTAGATGCTACAAATACTCTATCTGGTCGCAAAGCGTGAAATACCGACATTTTTAGGCAATTAACCTTAATTCCACCATTTAATATACACTTGTGCAGGTATATTACCGAGAAAGCTCTCTCCAATATGGCATTGTTTAAATGACAGCGCAAAAATGATGTTCTAATGTCTCTTTCGCCAAATATGGGGTCTTCGTTAGCCTGTTTCAGGTGTTTTTACTTAAACAGTGTCACGTTTCTCAAAACAAACCCCAACTTACGAGGCGGTGTGTTCATATTTGTCACTTTTCACCCTATACATTTTTAGAATATCTCCCAATTAATTCTGTTCTACAATTCATTACAAATAAAATACTATTTTCTACCTGAATTACATGCTAAAGTATCTTTTTATAACTAAATATGGCTTTTCAATGTAACAAGAGCACATGCTACTATCAAATCATGGGTCGAAAAGACGTCTCATACACGTTTCGTCTTTTTTATTTAGCTATTCAAAGCAACAAACATTTAATATTAGAGTGAACTCTGCTTAAAACAGTATTTTATGTCTTATTTACGCACGCAGCTGGAAAACATCTCACACGCCGTTATTTTGTTTTGGCATTGACACCATGTTGGCTGTAACAAATCCAATATTTTGTACAAACAATACAGGGTTTGAATAATTTTTGCTGCCGAAATTGTAAATAATAGATAGATTCAAGGTTTTGTGGGGCCAGGCGACTTCCGTTACAGAGGAAGCCCTGTGTAAATTCTGTTTTATCGACCCAAACAGCATTATCATGAAAGCGAGAGAAGTTGTACGAGTTTGTCAATTTTGAGACCAAAAGGCAAGATTCACACCGCCATTGTGTGCTCTCGCAAAGCGTGAATTACAGAAATGTTTAAATTAATTTACCTTAATTCCCTATCATATGTACACATGTGTAAGTTTCGTCCCGAGAAAATGTAAGCAAGCTCCCTCCAATACGACCATTTTCAAATTTCAATAACAGCGCAAAATATATTTTCTAATGTATCTCTGACCAAACACGAGCTCTTAATTAGGCTGTTAATATGTTTTACTTAAATAATTTCACTTTTCTCAATAACAAACACGAACTTACGAGGTCGGGACGGGCGTGAGCCTTATTCCTGTTACCTCCCATAAAATTGATTTTATCTTTTATACCAACTCACAAGGTGGCTCATTCACTTTTTTAGCCTAGAATATTTCCCAATTATTTTTTTCTACGATACATTCTTATTAAATTACAACTGAATTACATGCTAAAATGTCCCTCCGAAGTAACAAAAGCACAAACTACCCTTAAAACATGGGTCGGAAGATGTCTCACACATGTTTCGTATGTTATATTTAGCCAATCAAAGAAGCAAACATCTAATATTAAGGCGAATTCTACTTAAATCATTATTTGTATGTCTTATTTACCCATTCACCGAAATACCATCGGAAGGTATTATCATTTTGCTTTTTGTCGGTTGTAACAAATCCTATATTTTGTACAAATATTACAGAGTCGAATAAATATATAATAGACGCATTCACTACAGGTTCTGGCGCCAGACGACTTTAGTTACAGTGGAAACCCTGTGCAATCTCTGTTCCGGCGATCAAATCTGCGAGTTTCTCAATTCGAACAGCCATATCACGGAAGCAAGAGAATTTGCGATTTTCCGAATTCAGAGGCGAAAAGGGCAAAATTTTGAAAATAGTAGGTAGTAGTGCAATTAAAGTCCCGTACAGGAAAGCGAGCAATGTTCTTCGAATATAATTTAATATTTAACTGACGCGTATACCCAGCAAACCAAAAATATAACTACTGAATTAAAGCATATTTTGAGGAGGTTTTCAAATTTTCTTGCTCCTCCAACACTACGTCGGGGCTATAATTTTCAATTCTTTTTTAATAATCTATGAAATAGCGTTAACGGGCTATACCAAACGTCGTCAAAGAACAAAGAAAATATTATTTCTTGTGTGTAATTGACTAATTGCTAAAAAATGCGGGTCTTGCATTAATCTTACCTACATACATGTCAATATAGTAATTATAACAATGAAAACGCTTTCCTACAGCATGGTGACAGTAACGAAATAATAAACGCATTCAAGGTTTTGTGCATTTGGTTATTATGAAAAAGGTCCCTTGCGCGAGACAAGTTAAGTTACAGTGAAAGACCTATGCGATCTCTGCTAAAAACTATAAATGCAATTTCGGTTTATAGAATCCCATATATTACCCATACTGTAGAGCCGCGCTTTGTGCACATTTCATTCTCTAATTGCATTTATTCTTTACCAAATGCAATGCACAAAGGAAATACAACAGCAAATACAATCTCGGTATTGAACCCCGTAGAGTCACGCTAATAGAAACTTGAGCAAATATTTTATTATCTAGTTGATTTTATACTTTATTGAATGCAATTCACCGATGACATACAGTTGCAAATGCAATCTTGGTTTTAAATTTCGTATTAGGCCTATATAAACACTCAATTTTGCAGTTCATCCGTCTCCTTTGAGTCTTTCATAGAGAAGCAAATTTCATATTCTACATCACCGACCCGAATAACATATAGTTTGCGAGTTTCTAAATTAAAACCGTCATATTTTGGAAGCGACAATAGGTAGAGGGAAGCAAATGTCACATTCTGTATTACCGACACGAATAACATATATTCTGCGAGTTTCTCAATTATGCGTTAAAAATATCAAAATTCGACAAATTCAAACTGTCATATCTTGAAAGCGACAATAGGCAGAGGGAAGCAAATTTCACATTCTGCATCACCGACCCAAATAACATATAATCTGCGAGTTTCTGAATTTTACGTATAAAATGTCAAAATTCGAACCACCATACCTTGGAAGCCATAATAGTTATACGGAAGTTGTTTTCAAATTCAGCATTACCGTGAACAAAATAACACAATTTGAGTTTTTCTTTCTTATGGTTCCAAAAGAGCAAAATTCGAAAAATTCAAACCGCCATATCTCGGAAACAGCAGCGGGTGGAAACATAAGGGTTTCATATTTAATATTCCCGTGACTAAAATAAATTGCAATATAAGTTTTAAAATTCTACTGCCGCATGTGCCGAAGTTAGCGAAACAGCTTGAGATTTGACATTAGCACACCAAAATACATATCACTGTGAAAACAGAATCTCAATATGTCTCGTCGTTTACGATCTATGCACGGTTAAGTATTTGGCCTTTGACCTTAGTACCATCGTGTTGCCTTGGGGCACCGAAGTAGTATTAAAAAAACTCATATTAGGTAATTTTCACATTCCAGTGACCATTGGTTGTGGCTATAAGTGCTTAGTCAAAAGACGGATTACCGTGTGGGTTAGGTATAGAATCTGACTTCAGATTTCTGCTATGTAAAATAGGTGTGGACGGAAATACCGTAGCCTCTGTAATTGGTGATGTGTTGTAATCCCTGCTAGGTAAAAAAAGCATATATTCATGTGCATCTGGTATAAAATGTGTTCGTAGCCGTAGTTAAATAAGGCTTCGTACCCTCTGCTATCGTGCACTGGTGTACTATGTTAAATAGGCGTGGGTGAAAACACCGCAGCATCTGTCCTGTAATGGAATCTGACTTCAAATTTCTGCTAGGTTAACTAGGCTAGACTGCATGCAAACTCTGCTATGTTAAGAAAAGCTTCGTTCTCTTCTATAGTTTTACGGAATCGCTGCTATCGACCGTTGGTGTTCTATGTGTGTTAAATAAGCTTCGTAACCTTTTATGGAATCTCTGCTATGTCGCTCGCAGGATTGTGTGAAATAGTCTATGTTCTTCAGCAACCACAACACGGGGCTGGAAAATAGACTCCTTGATGTGGGGTATAGTCTGCTATGACCTCCTATGCTATGTTATGTAGGTTAGGTGTGCTATGTTATTCAGCAAGCGCGACAAATACGCTACGGTGACTTGTATAACCCTGGAAAAATAGACTCCTTGTTATAGGTCTACTATAACCTCCTATACCACGTTATGTAGATTAGGTTGCTATGTTCTTCAGCAAATTATGAAATAGTCTATGTTCTTCAGCACCGCGACAAATACAACACGCCAACTTGTATAGCCCTGGGAAATAGCGGAGCCAATATCAAATTTGAAGCACAGGACAGAGGCTTGCGGTATTTTCTGATATGTTAAATAAGTTTCGTAGCATTTTATAAAATGCAATACGGCGACTCATACTTTAGCAAATACGCCACAGCGACTGGCAAAACAGCGCACCAGAGTAAAGTGTATAGCCGACTATGACCTCCTATTGCATGTTATGTAGGTTAGCTCCAGCACGGCACTCAGGGTTTTATAAAATGGTTCGTACTCTTTTATGAATTATATTAAATTCTGATTATATTATAAACTAGCCCAAGTGATCCCGTCCTACTCCCGTTCTAATCACACGTATAACCTTAGTAGTAAAATACTTTTTTTCGCCATTGTTCTGCTATTAATAGTGCAATACTCTTACATATGTTCCCTGCCAGGGTTACAGGCACGATTTTGAGGATGCTGAGTGTTGAGATTAAACCGGAAAAATTTACGAGGCCCATGGGAGGAGAATGCGATTCATCCACCAAGAATAATAGGCAGAGAAAGAACCAAAAGAACCGGAAACAACCAAAGTAGTGGATTGGGCGGAAAAGGAGAAACTGAAATTGACATTGAACTTAGTAGTAAAGAACAGGAGATTGCCGATATTTCTCCGCATCAAAAAATGTATAATTTAAGGATCAAGAAAAGACGAAGATAAAAATTGACGAACAGAGAAACGACGAATATAAAAATCTTAAGAACTGCAAGAGGACCAGGAGAATACTCTTGGTGACCTAAAAGCTTACATAAAAGGGACAATTCAGAGTCGAATATAAACTAAGCGTTCTAAAGGGAGAAGATTAATGTCAACATTTATAAGTGGTAGTGAAGTAAAATGAATTGAAAACTTTGACCTTCCATTTCTTTCCCTTGCATGCTTTATTTTACAATGACCACAGTGCGTTAGTTTAATTTTATTTATAATTTTGTTAGTGCCAACGGATTTTTTTTATCTTTCGAAACCGCATAGTGATGACATCTCTAGTTTCGTCTTTTATGGACTGTCTTCCTTTTTCACCTGGACGCTTCAGATCAATTTTGCCGAAAATAAATGAAAATGTATACGATATGAATGATAGCCTTGACACACACAGTTTGCAAGTTCCATTTGTAGGTTCCAAAATTGGTATGGAGCATAGCATTCTGACAAATCCGAGGCGAGTAATATAATGCCAATTCCGAGAGCAGATCATATAACGGACATTGTACAATGTCTCATGCACGAGATAGGAAACGGAAGGGGCACGAGAGAAGCAACAACCAAGGACATAAATCAGGTACCTTGGTGGAAGAATAATATATATCTAGGAAGACATAGAGAGTATCTGGAAATAATCTTAATATTCCAAGACATTGAAACTATGAAGAATGTTGATCACCTGTACATCATTAGTCGCGATAGTAATGCTGAAGGTGGTCTAACCTAATCAAAGATTAAACATATAGTTACCGAGATTTTAGCGACATTGTTTGTGAAAGTAAGCCAATAAAGACAATTTTGACATTAAGAAAAGTTCACTAGGCCGACATCATTTTGTTCGGTAAAAGGTGATAATTATGAAAGGGAAAATCATGCAGAACATCTGCAACCTGACAGGCACTATAGCCCATGTAATTGATAAGTAATCATTTGGAAACAGTTGACAAACTAGCATAATATTTGGTAATTGTTGACTTGCTGCAAATACAACTCTATCTAGTAGTTATTATAATTTATTGGGAAACGGGATGGTATTAGAACATTAGAAATAAAATTAGTTTAAGATGAAGTGACAGTGATCAGCGTAACCATGAGCAGATCCCCAGATTTAATAATAAGAAACATGTCTTAATAACAAAAATAATGGTAGAAGAATATTTTCAGGAAATCATAGTGATAATAGGTACTTCAAGCAAAATAGAAACAACCCTAGAATCAAAAGGATATCAGACCGATTTTAGCCCAATACCGGGCCAGTAACGCAGATATCGAACGTGGTTGACTGTTATGCAGCAATGTCGATCTATATTGGCGTGGTATGAAATGCCGACCTTGAATTCTATACCTGAAAGTTAAAATATTATATTGTATTTCAACCAAAAAACAAGAACGAAAACGATTGACTGTTTAAAATATCAAGTTTAGAGATATATCACTGTTTAAAAAGCACAACACTATACCAATTGCCATCGTTCAAAATTATTAGGACGATTTGGTGTGAACGTGTGCATCGCGTTTCTAATTTGTTTTCTAAGACTTATTACTTGTTGATCTAAGCTGAAGGGGAAGCCAGACTTTGTAACATCGTTCTCTGATATCCCTCAACATTGAGAACTGGTAAAGTCCGTTATTAATTGATAACGTTCTTTAACATCAGCCGGTATTCTTATCTGAAAGCGATTTCTATCGATCTCGGAAACAGATCCACATCTATCTCCGATAATTTGACAAATCGACATAATTATTTGCCATTCACTATTGATTGATCTCGGAAAACGACCTCAACGAATATCGCAGCCGTGTGTTACTGATAGTCTCCCAATATTGATGTGCTGCTGGGAAGGCTCTTGATATAAGTAATTTAAATTTTGAAGAAGTAAACATGTGCTCATTTTTAAAATTGAAGAGGGAGCTTCGAAGAGCTCTCGTAGTGAAGTTCGAAACCATAAAGAATCTAGCACAATCAGCCAGAGTCGAGATGTGGAACACAGAAATAATACCCAGCAATTGTTGGGAGATCTTACGTGATACCAACAGCGTCAGATTGTAAACTAACATTCCGAGGAAAACTAGGGACCGTAATTTCATCAACTATGATACATTTTAACACGTCCAGGATATGTATTGTTTAACGATAATGAGGAGAATATCAAGGAAAGTACATTTACTGCTGTCGAAGAAAATAAAAGGTAAATTCCATTCAAGTGTCAATATAGTGCCAAGTAAATTGAAAAATATGGTATTTAGATTTATAAAAACTATCGATAAACACATTAGAACTTCCTGAAAAACATGTTTAATTTTTGCGAATTAAAATTTAAAAAAAATATGTGCACAGTGTATAATTTCGTGAGTAGAAAGTAAATAGCTAAAATTAATTTAATAATGTTAATAGCTAATAGCTAACTAGCTAAAAGTAATTAATTATTTTCAATAGAGTTTATTAACTTTAGAAATAAACCTAACACTAACGCATGCTGCTGAAAACCTAGAAAAAGCTCATTTCTTTTGAAATATCAATCATCGGCTAGTACTGTTTATTATGCATTGGATTGTTCACGTTTTTCATATACTTCTTCCACATTTGCAAAAAAACAAACAAACAAAAAAAAACAAATATCAAACTTTTAATAGACACATGTTCAACTACAAAGAATTGATTTGTTGATATTTCACCTAAATGTGCATAGGTATATAATAAAAACAGCTCGAAATATGCCACGGTCAGATTTCTTTCATTGTTGGTGGACGCACAGAAATAAATTAAAGAAAATCCTCTCAGATTCTATATTTGAAACCACAATCAAAACACACAATGAATTTACTTATGATAATATAATTCGTATTTTCCGCTGAGTGGCAAACCATATTGAGAAATTTTCTTTCGTCAATGGAGAATAAAACGTACTACATTCTACCATTCTCTGTGCTACGCGAATGCGATTATTGTTTTGAGGGCGGAATTATATAATTTTCATTAGATTGGACATTATTCTTGCTAATGGATTATTAAATACTGTTTAATTTAGTGGTTGTTCCAAGTTATATGTCTAAAACTAAAGAGCGAATTGATAATTAAATCCAGGTAGTATCCAATCGTTCAGATAAGGTTAAAGACGTTTATCTGAATCTAAGAAAATAGTCAAAATTTAACTTTGTAGGGAAGAGGGAGAACCACATTAGCAATCCACGGCATGTAGTTAAGAAATCTAACAGTTCTGTAAGGTTAATTGTGACTTTCGTAAGTATATTACATATATAATTGTGCCACAGAAACAAACAAAGACCACATATATATAATGTTATTTATTTACAGAAGGCCCGCATTTTTAGACAAATTCAACCTCTCATTGAGAACTCCAACTATGTCAATCAGAGTGGAGCAAATCGTACATCGCGTTTCGTATGGCAACCACTCCTGTCGGTTTTCTACACTACCCTATATCTAGTGGAGTGTCAGTATTCATCTCCATCGGTTTTAGCATGTTTGGGTTAGAAGCAACTGACTGAGTGAAGAAATATGCTGATGAGATGCATTGTTCTATTTGGACATTGCTGGACCATCTGTAGAAACTGGAAATCACACTAACAGTTAAAAAGGGCAAACGAAAGGTGTATGTCCTGTACAAATAAAGTCTAATTTTATGATATCTCGCATCAGGGATGGAAATTATAAAGATTAACCGATACTGAAATATTCTGAATCAACTACGAAAATTGCAGTTTGAAGACTACAAAGTAACTAGCGAAAGAAAATCGTACGAAAATATAGCTCATTGGCAGAACAATTTACACGGTTGTTTAAGAAAGAAATGCCTTTAATTGGGCAAAGGCACTTTTGAAGATCGTGATAATTATGCTTTGTCAAAATGCAACATTGGAAATATTTTTTTATTCAGTAACCCATTAGCTATCAGAATGGTAGGATATGTTAGAAGGCAGTTTGCAAGAAGAGGGGACTAATAAATATATTATAATTGTTCTCAAGCATAGTTATAGGAAGTACGCGTAGCTCAATCGGGATGTTTTGCTATTATTTACATAGTTAAAACTTACATAGTTAAAACATATTAGATTAGATACCGATATTTATATTGATGACCAATGTGTCAACTATCAGTACCTGGAACAATAGAATTCATCATTGCGCGTTATAATTACCATAGTGCAGCTTTTAAATCCGCCATGTATCTGGTCAATCAAAGGCAGTTGTAGATATAAGCAGTCCTAAACCTTTTCAATATACGAGTAGCAAATCATTTCATTGCCTATTTGAACGAAATATTTGATTAAACATGCATTATAGTTTTGATCCAGGAAAACATTAATAAACATGGAATTTTAATAAGGAAAAGAGAACAATCTTAGACAGGAAGGCAGTATTAGCTGGACGAAGATGTAATGATAACCAAGTTACAATGAAAAAGGGAATAAACGATCGAGATCAAACTACGATGATGGAAGAACTGAAGAAGTGTATATAGTTTTAAACATTGCAATATTAAATCCAAATATTAATAATAGTTAGAAAATAGTAAACAATAACAGTTAAATTATTTATAGGGGAAACTAATTTGTAATAATTTAAAAATATTGTAGTTTTCCGTTATTGTTATTTTTTTATCGGTAACTCCTATACAATTAGGGCCTTCATTTGTTTCTAATCTCTCTTTTAGTGAAATAAAAAGGAAAATAAATCATCAGTAGTGCGTTAACGTAAATTGGGGCCAAAAATAACTTACAAAGTTATACTTATAGAGAAAAGATCCTCAAGAGACGAAAGTAAAACTATCACCCAATAGATTTTTCCATTTCTCGATAATTTCTAAATTGTTAATAATTTTGAGATCACTTACATGTTCAACTGACCAACTCATCTTCAGATACTTAAAGAAGAAATTGAATGATATTATATTGTTCACATTATTTACCCAGTATACTTTTCGGCTAAAAGCCTCAAATGAAGAATTACGAGACCTTTAGCTTTAAATATTAGTATATGAAGTACTAAAATTAGCAGTGTTAAAGACTTACCTATATGTGTTTTTCTTATTCACGATCGAGATTCGTCCACACATAGGTAAGCAGTTGCATTTGCTGATTTCGTTTTGAGAAGATATGTGAGCTAAAATATAGTTGCATTCAATTAGGATGTTATATTTCAGTAAAGAATTAAAATATTATTTTTTCAACAAAAGAGTTGATTATATCATATTTCAACAATCAGCAGTGCGATTTTACACGCTCAGATTATCTGAAAGAAGAGTACTATTTTTAATACTAAAATGCTCTTCTATAATTATCAAAAATTCAGAACAGGTAGCAACTGAACCTTCCATGGGAATATTGTTATATAACACTTCAATACATAATATCATTATGTGTAAAATCCGACTATCCATAGAGCTTGTAGATTTTTTGCAAGTGCACTAACATTCGCCTTTGCGTTTAGATATTCATTAATGAGATAATACGAACCTAGGGAACAGCACATCCAGTTCAGTTCAGTATAAACAGCAGGAATAATTCAGTCCTTTTGCTTTGGGCACTTCATAATTATAGAATAGTTTTTATAGCTATCAGAACTACTTAAATAATTCTAATGAAAAACAATAAGTTATTAAAAAGCAGAGAGCATTAAAACATAATAAGTTAAACAGTTAATTTATTAAAAACACTTTAGCACTTAAACCCTTGACATAGTTTAAACTCAAAACATAGGTTAGTCAAGAATGTTATGTTTAACGTTTTATAACTC
>JAGDQP010045065.1:0-15699 GCA_022664845.1 Lepisma saccharinum
AATATTTCCTGCTTGAAGGTTGTACAGATTTTGGTGAGAAAATCATCGTAGTGCAATCCAACCATTTCAATATTGTTTCCTATTACGGTAGTATGTTGTAGCCAGGGTGTGATTCCTGCTTGGGAAAGGACAGAGTTTATTTACATTTATTTTTTCATCGACCCATATTAAATATAGGCAGTTGGTTGTAGATTTGTTCCCTTGTATGTAATTTAATTAAGTTAGGGTCGATGGTTATTATTTCCTGATTGTTTTCTTTCTCTCTCTCTCTCCCTCTTTCTACTTTTGTGCGTCTATGCAATTAAATTCACCTATTTGCTAACTCAATGAAAATCCACCTTTTAGGTAGAATGGATTTGGTGTGTTAAGTGAGAATCCCTTAGCTACTGTACAGGAATGTTTATTTTAATTAAGGTGTTCTCAACGTGAATTGATCCTAATGATGTGTGCATCAGCTACAATAAGTTAAGTACATAAACGGAGTGGTTAAGTTCCCTGGGAGGTGGCCACCTGCAGCTCCTTGTCTGTCGTGTTCCTCCTGCAGCCCCATGAATTTAGTGCTTTGTCGTTGTTTAATTATGTTAGTGAACGCCAGCTTAGTGTGTTATTCTTAGTAGCGTCGTTAATAAATAAAGTGAATATGAATATATTAAGCAAGGTCAGGTGACTTGCTAATAAGACTTGGATGAAATAGGAGCAGAGTATTCCTGTAGCCGAAGAGTGCTGGCACTGATATTATTTCGATTCAGTGAGGATGCAGGTGGGGGAGGTGCAGCTGCTGAACCCCACGGTTAGCGTGACTGTGATCTTGTCAGCGGGTTATAGTTCATGTGAAAGAAGTTTCAAAATATATATTTTAATTGACAAGATATTTTTCTAGCACGCTACAAGTCGGACCTGGCGCTGACCTCTAATACCAAACTTTCTTTGCCCTTTGCAATTTTCTCCGTGGGTTCCATGTTTGCCCAATTTGACGCCAGTCCTGGTACACTTTAACTAAGGCATCCCTCGAACAATCAACAAGTGCAACCATTTGTGTGATCAGTCCATAAGCGCACCACCACCCAGTTCTTTATCCAAGTCCGATAAAGTATTTTGGATTTTCCATTATAATTAGTACCAATCAGCGATCAATGTTTATGACCACTTACCACATTTTGTTCTTCATTAAAATAAATATGGAGGAGGAAAAGAACTTGAGAAACTCTACAAAAAAGAGAGCCTGTACTCACAGCAACTGTCTTATAAAGGAGGAAAAGAACTTAAGAAAATCTATAACAAAGTGAGTCTGGAATCACATATTACAAATATAGTTCAAGACAAAACAAAACGACCCTGGCGCCATATGTTTACTATTCGAGGTCGTTTAGCTTTGTCCGCGACTATAGATATCTTAATTATTATTTTTACACAACCTCCTTCACACAGACATGTCGAAGATCTCCAGAATAAGAAATAGTACTTAAACTTGCAGACTTCATAGTAATACGACGAAACAAAATAAAAGTAACTAAATCAACTACTACATAAAACACGGAAGCACAAACACATACTATACTTAGAATGAGCTGTAACTATCATACTACACATTTAATGATTATGCACACATATTTGAAATGAAGTGTTACGAACAGACAAGTGAACATTTTACCTGTACAATTGGTGAAGTTGTGTCCTGTGCCAAAGCCAAAAGAATGCTAACACTTGTGTTCAGATGCTGACTAGAACCCATACTTCCAACATACCGATGTAAGCAGCCCAAAGAAAGGGAATGGCCTGTCCTCGTGATAACATCTCGTGCTGATTTCAATCGATCAAAACTATTTTGAGACATTTCTGCTGTGAATCGAGAATCTCCAACCACCTGTGCCATTCGACCAAGAGACTCTGCTGCTGCACATCGCAGAATTGGATTACTACTTGTCAGTCCCCCCTGTAAGCACAATAAAAGACATACAGTAGTTTTTTTAGAGGCAAGAATTTACACTAGTTGTAAAGGATGTAATATAAAAAAAGAGGTGAAAAGTTCACTTTTAAGAGAAAGAGATGAAAATACCCCGAAGAGTATGAATTTAAAATAAATTAAATACATGCGAATAAAAAAAAAAAGAAAGAAAAGAAAAGAAAAGAATATTAAAGAAGTAAAAACTTATAAACATTTGGATACGAAAACGGAAACTGGTTACAAAATACATTAAAGTGTAAAGAGGGTTAAAAAGAAGTAAACGGCTTTAGTTCTCACATGTGGTTACTCATGACGTCCCTCAGTAAGCACTTTTCGGGGACCAAGGATGAGAAAGGTATCGGACAGAGTATACAATCTAGGTACTATCCACGAATTTGCCTTGCTGGTGTGAGGAAGATATCAGTCAGGATGACTGGTAAGTGTTTTAATCTACTCATCCACGTGAATACTTATTCAAGTTCTTTCGTCATTTTCCAAACTGAAGTGAAAAATGGAAATCACAAAATGTCATACTACAATAAAAATGTTCAATATGAGTATCAGAAAGTAATTCATAAAGTCTCAGTCACTATTAGACAACAAATCAAAGATTTTTTTCTTTCATATCAATGATTATTTTCAACGTTTTAAAACTTACAAGTTAGTTCGTAAAGGAGGCGATAGATCACGTTAAAAATCTGCTTGCATACAGCACGAGAATATACAGGGTGGTTCTAAGGCTCCGTGCCAGAGCATTAAATACCAAAAGGCACATAGAGCTTTCAAACAAAAAATGTGCATACCAAAAGGCACATGCAGAACTGCATGGAGATGTTGCTGAAAGAAGTGGTGTCTCGGAAACACATCTGCGAAGGGCAAATTTAAATTACAACAGGACTTGATTTTGCTTCCTTTTAAACAAGAGCTAAATTTTAAACAACTTTTAGAGGAAACACGTTTCAATAGCTCATACAGTTTGGCAGCTAACAGACTAATTAGCTGGTTAAAATCAATATGGTTTAGAGGTTTTTCGGGATTTCTCAGATGTTTTAACTCAAAAGGAATAGTAAACAAAGGTTAGAAACTAAAGTGAATGCGAAATAATATACGCAGTATTACATAGGAAATTTTCGGAAACAGCAACATCCCAGGAATAATACCTCTACGGGGTGCAAAATTGAAAATTTTAGAAAGAAATAGGGATTGATTTTAATTAAAAAAAAAAAAAAAAATTTTTTTGAGTAAACACTTTTAGTAGATATCTTGTACAGTTTGACAGTTACAAGAGCTAATTTGGTAGGTCAACAGTTAACTTACTTACCAATTCGAAGCCATTCAGACTAACTACAATTGACTACAAACATACTGTGTAATGTTCGGCTCTCAGATGAAGAGTGTAGAATATAAATTAAACCTTCACTGCTTCGGCCTTCAGTCGATTTTCTCGGAGTTTTTCTGAACAAAAGAGTCAAAAGATGTATGTAAAAAGATTAAAGGGAGGGGGGAAGATATTACCTAATTAGAAGACATGTTTACTTTGTGTTTAGACATGTTTGGATTTTAGACACACAAATTATCTTCCAAGATTTGTTAAACATTAATATTTCGCTTAAAAAACTTACAATAATAAGAGATGCAGCAGACTTCTTTACGTCTTCTTGCACAAAAGATGTTTTCGTTTCCGTGACACCTTTAAGACCACTTAAAACAGCTGTAAAAATATTCATCTGCACAGCCTCTTGTCTAGTTGATTTCGTATGTCGAATACATTCGCTGAAGTGATCTAACATCTGAAGTCGATGTTTATTTGCAACATGTGGGAATATTTGCCCAAACAGTATAACTGACATATCTATCACAGCTACTCCCAAAGGCAGTGGACCAGGAATGAACTCTCCCTGCGAAACAAAACAAAATACGTATATACAAACATATTATGCACAAAGGTTAAGTAAGTTAATTTATTTGACATTCGTATATTATTCTCGGAGCTGACATACCTAAGGAAACCAAGTAAATTATATAATCTATGACCAGTTAAATTTGTCGTGCTTTGTTTTAACTTTTGTACATGTTTAGTTACACAAAACGATTTATTTTCGACCTAAATTGCGGACTATTTTAAATTAATCGAAGAAGCACCAACTTACGCTAAATTACAGCAAAATAAATGTTAAAATCTAACTGAGCGGGGCACTAATATTTTATTTATTACATTAACAGATAAATACGAATCAACTTCACGTGATTATCATCTCTCTCTTTATATCTATATTTTGGTAGTAATTACGTCTATCAACACTTACTTAGCATATATATATATATATATATACGAGAATTTGGAGATACGAATATTAGCACTGTACTAACTACAATTACGTTTTTTTTTTTAATCACGCTTATATTAACTTGATCTGTCCGTCCGGGTTTAATATCCAGTTCAAATAATGAAAGCAATCTTTGATCCACTTTGCATAGTCTAATCGATATGGAACTTTACGCTTGTATGTCCTTAATGACAATCCAAAAATAATTAATCCTGTAAGGCTACAACCTTTCATTTTGCTCTACATGCGCTAAGCCCCTAACGCACGCCCCATCTAGTGACGCTAGAACCATCTCTTATGATATTTTTGAATGCTCTATAAAGTTCCATTCTGTATGTATGGAACTTTAGGGCCAAAAAGAAAGCAGATAGAGAGTCTGACTTCAGTGGTCTCGATTTACCGTGCCGTATTCAATCTGCTGAAACTGCAACCTTCCCTTGTAGTATTTCTACACTATAGGTACTTAGTCTCTAACACACGCTAGCGCCTAAACGAAAACAGCTTCAGAAAAACCCACTTGAGTGACCTAAAGTGCTAAACAACACCCCTCTTCGAAATTCTTACTTTTATCTCACATTTTCATCTAACGATTTCACATAGTTTTAATAAATTCTTGATTTCCAGAGAAGTATTCATGCATACATACATTAATACACAACGTTCTACGTATTTCTACCTGTGCTGTTGATATAGGGAATATCTATAGTTGCGATATGATAAAATTGTGTAAAAGTGTTTAAACGTTTGATTCTGCAGGAAACAAAAATAACGCAATTTTTCATTTCTGTTTTAACTCCTACCCTTAGATTACAAAATCACAACAGAATTTATGCCCAAGGGAAAATATGAGTATCACCAACTGCAACGATGGCAGATGCCCCACCCTTATAAGCAAAATACGCATTGGAAACAAGGTCTTTGACCACTTACTGAAGTTAAAGGTCGATATAAACAGCAGGCATCGTGTTCCAAAGCACCCGATCCAGCCGCACTATTGGGTTGAAGCTGAAACAAAAAATAAAAGTTTTAAGATCACTTTCGAACAATTCTTAACATTGAAGCAACGTTCAAGGACCACGAAGATTAAGAACTTCCTACATTAAGAATCAGTGTAAGAGATTATGCAAAAAATATAAAGGTAATCTTTAAAAGAAAGTTGCACACTCAACACTATTTCTGCGACTGTCAATGTTAAAGAGAAATAACTCAATTCCATTGCTCTTCAGTGTCACGACATATTTGAAGAAAATGACCCCTGCATAAAACTGATTATTCCTCTGGCATTATATTATGTTGCAACTATCGACTGGGTTTTCTATTTTTCTCTCTGAGATGACTGAAATCTCATGTCAAAGAGATGACGTACTTCAGTGTGACAACGTCTGGAAGAAGGGATGGAGAAAGGAAGGAATATTTAACTTTGACACTGCTGTGGTGGTATTCAGAAGAAAAAAAAAATGCGGTTAAGGGAAAACTGCATCATTATCATCATAGGTTTATTTGTATGACATCTAATTCTCTTTCTCTATTCAAATCCATTGGCTGTGACAAGAGTCTGGTTAAAATGTACACTGACCTCCACAATGAAAGTCTACTCAATCAATGCTTGGAGCGTCGCTAAATTGGCGCCAGACAAGGTGTCAAGAATATGGGAAAGAAATAAAGAGAATATAACTGGAAGACGAACTATTTATTACATTTGAAACGAAATCCAAATATAAAGCTTAATTTGAGGAGAGAACATTTCGACAGTTTGAACAGTTGCTGATGATAACAGCGGTACCACTAATAGTATCATCAATTCAGAAACGGAGCAAACCGGGAGAAAATGTGTGTTTTCACTGGTGAAAATAATCGGGTAAAGAGCACTATGAAGTAATTTACAAGATCATACTTTGGAAGCACATATAATGGCTATCACTTCGGTGAGTACATTGCTACATCTAACTCATGAATTGATACATTGCGCTGATGATTGCTCTATGTTGAAAAACGCAGAACACTGTTTAAAAGAAATGATATACTTAAAGAAACTCTATGAAACTAGAAACAAAGGAGAGCCGCTGTGGCTCAGATTCGAGTGTTCACATCTGGTGCTAGGGGTCCTCGGTTCGATCCCTGCTCATTCCATGTGAGCTTCCTTGTGGACAACATCGTGTGCGTGGGCTTTCTCGCGGTTCTCCTGTTTCCTACCACTTCCTTCATTCCACCAATTCTCCCATCATTATTTGTCCGGCCTGAGCCAAAGTTGCCTAAAGGCCTTAAATTAAATTCGAATTCACATTAGAAACAAAGGAGCTGACATTCACTAATAAAGTATTTGGTAATTTAGTTGAAAGAGAATCCAGAAACTGCTGGATACAAGAATTACAAAACGTAAAAAGAAACAGATGAGTTTAAAAAAGTACAATCGAATAAGCCATCCGAGAAAATTCTTCTAGTAAGGAAATAAGAGCAATTCACTCCATGAAAGTGCGTTGATACCATACATCAGAAATCAGCTATTCCATGTAGAAAAGTTCCATACGTTATTACCCACAGGTTATATAGTGTGTAACTGTGTGTACGTGTGCGTTAATATAAAATAAATATTTTTAAATTTTGTGCTCTGGAGAAATTTTCTCGAAATAGTGCACATTGGCAAAAAATTAACTTCGTTCACACGAAAGAATATGGGAGTAAGCTCAAAATAGTTCCGGAAACTTGTTGCTTTGGAGGATCATTACCAACTTTGCTGCGAAGGCTTCCACTTCTATGTACCAACTTGCATTATTTACAATATTGGCGCAATCTAGAATATTTCGGACTAGCTCTGTAGACAAACAAACTAGTTGTGGTATCAGTTACCTACAATCACAGGGCACGTACAAAAAGGTGTGGAGGAATAAACACTATGACATTGTTATACGCGTGTTTGCTACTTCGCTACACAGAGCACCTATGATTTTAGAATGGCGGAACTTCATGAAAAGCACAGCACCCCACCTCACAAAATTCACACACATTTTATTCCCATGGTAATACGTGCGTGTAGCATCGCACATAAATGTTTTGTGAGAACAAACACAAAATTATGAGCATTTTAGCGTTTGTCAGCACTGTATGTGGTATGCTTAGGTAATACGAATAATGAATAGAAAACAATTTAATAATTGAAAAAAAAAGGACAGAAGTGTTTAAATATTTATTGCATATAAGTATTGTAATGAGCGGGATACCAATTCCGTGGAGAACAAGGAACTAGATACATAGATCATTCAATGTCATCCTTCCTTCTTTCGTTTACGAGTTCTGCCTAAGTATTTAACAAAGACTGTCAGTACTTTATACTACCCATCTACTCCCAGTTGTGGTTGCATAGACACTTTCTTGCGGTCGTCATGGCAACAAAGGGATGTGACGTTACGCCTTAGCTAGTCCACTGATCAAAAACTGTTCGCTAAAAACCCTTCAGATGTTAAAACAAATATCTGGAGAATCTGCCCTGCCTTGGGTCGTGTAAGAACTACTTCAGTGGAACTTACGATTAAAATATGCCATATCAATATTGACAACCGGAAGACTATTTTGAGTAAAGCGACAGAGAATGTTGCAAACATTTTGTTGGTTATTCAGGAAGACCGAGGCAGTATCATCAACGACATCTGCGATATAATTGGAATAGACTACGGGGATGCCAGCGGATTCTAACGAACGAACTGAAAATATGACGCATTGCAGCTACGTTTGTGCAGCAGGAGTTCTGCCTCAAACAACTTGTTCATCGTCCTCCACCTTTTTATTCACAGAACCTAGCACCATGTGATTTGTTCCTTTTTATAAATATGAAAACACAGAGGAGCTCTACGTCGAACTTCAAATCCTCGACATGATGACAAAGAAAACATTAAGACTTGGCAGCGACACTGGAACCGCTGAGTGGACCCCATGGGGGTCTTACTTCGAGGTGATGAAGGAAAGTACTATCGAAGATAAGGTGGCAACGCTTTTATGCAGACAGTTCCAAAAACTCTGTACCACACCAAGAGTAGCAATGAAAGTGAATATACCGGTCAAAATTCTGTAACACAACGCACGAGACAATCAACAAAAAAAAATCTTACTTCAAGCAATCTTAGTACTTTCGCTACTGTTCCACTTTGGGTTACCTGAAGTTTTAGGCTTTAATTTGAAGTAATCTAAACTTATTAATTAACACATCGTCTGCTGGGGCAACACTTAGCCAGAGCCTACACGAAATCATTAAAATTTTAATTTTTCTGTTTTCAAGTTCATCCCATCAAAGCAATTTCAGGTATGAGCAATCCGAAGCCAAACTGTGTTTGTCTCGATAATAATCAATAGACGAAATCGTTACAATTGATCACTTCTAATCAATTGCTCTCCTCTGGAAGTTATTAACTATTACCCAAATGATGAATGCATCCGCTCTTTTAAGTTATGGTACAACACATCCACCGAGTTCGACTAACGTGCGTTATCGTAAACTATCGAAAAAGAAACAATGTTTTCCGTATGCTATACTTGACTTGTGCCTTTTTAATCAAGAGCTTTCAAACGGTTCAGAGATACTGTATCTATTTTAGAGAAAGCCGTCGAGATCATGAGGTTGGAACACTGTCGTTCTTCGCAAGAAGTGGAAATCCCCTAGAAATATCCTTTACGAGTCTAATATCGTCGTTCATGGGTAAGAAATAAAAAGGAGCAACATCCACACACGGAATATTGAATTAAGTCTACCTTTCCCAGTTGTTTTGTTGAAGTCTACTCTCAACCACCTACGTTCTTCCCACACACATCATGCACACAAAAACAGTTAACATAAATATCTCTGGAAATATACTCTTATTTAATAAACAAATCACAAACCAAGTACAACAAAGGCAAATTACAGAACACACACAATAAACAGAAAAACCTTTTGACTTGTAAACATATCCCATCAATGATATCCATTGAGAAAGCAAAGGAATATGCCAAACGAGTATAAGTTAACTACAGCCAGTGTTCGAATTGTGGAATTTCCAGAGAGGGGGAAAGAATTAGTGAGATTATCTATTATACAGTATTTCGGGATCGTCCATATATCAGGTTAGAGGTACATATATATATGTAAACAAAGCCAGGGAAGATTTATACAGAGAGGGCGAAATCCCAACCATCCCCCGCTACAAATCGAACACTGACTACAGCAAATATCCAATAAGTCACTCGAAAGAACAGAAACTTGTCGCTTGAAGGTAGATTTGCACATCTTAACGCAAACGACTGCATCAACTCGGTAGGTTTTTCTCATTAACAACACAAAGATTCATTTCGCTGATAGATGAGAATTACTTTCCTTTGCATATCTGGCTGTTTTATTGCTGAGTGATATCGTTTTGTAATAAAAGAAACCAGGTTTAATTCCGGTGGAAACACAGCAGGTTAGAAGCCCATTTAACAATGTTAATCGCGTCTTTAGAATATCTCCATGCGACGGAAGGCAATGGTGAACCACCATAGATTCATCTTACCCAAGACTTTCAGATTATAAATCTGCCCCGGGAGCAGAACACTAATCGAAATATCTGGTCATTGCAAATATATTTTCCATATCCATCGATTAATGAAATGAAACAGTACTAAGGAGAATATTCCAGATCCATCAAAGTAGGAACCAATTACTGCGAGACACCAAAATCAACAAATGGCCTAATTTCCTCTAAACAATAAATTTCTATAAAATAATAGGACCCCGCAGTGAGTGTGTGAAAGATGGCTTACTGAGAACAACGAACGGTCACAGGGATATACAAATCTTTTCTATTCGACTAACAGATCACATAAATATCGTGGTTTGATCTGGAAGAAGGTAAGGATGCCTTGCACACAGTATCCCGAGCATTGTCATCGAAATATCTGAAAAGATAAAAGGTTCTAAATCTAGGGTGTAAGCTGTGAAGCACAACTTTCTAGTACAATTCAATCAGTTTGTGATGAGTCAGTTGCAACGTGTACGGTGATTAAACCTTTCCTATTTACCAAACTATGTTGTGTGGTAACATTGATACCCTTTGTACAATCCCGTATGGTAGACAATGGAAGTGATTCTTTCGTCGGTTTTCAACAGCCTATCAACATGCGAACGGTCCACCATACGATCAACGAACATTCCGGATTTCCTGATAATCCAGCCATTTCCTGATTCGAACATATTTAGTTCTAATATATTAGCAATGATGGATAGGTTTCGAAGCATGTGATACCTTCTTTATTTTTTATACCATACATATACCCATCAATAGTGATGGGGTATACAAGCCTGAACCACACAAGTACAAGAAACCATAAGCAGCTTTTCGAGATCAGGTAAAATATCTTAACCGATTTAAGATAAGATAAAATTAATTTTATGGGCGGTAACAGCACTATGGCTAAATTAACCGATTTAAGGCACGCCCCTTTTCTGAAAGTGTCGAAAATTTAATCATTTCATTTGGAGACTGTATGACCTACTTATCAAGTTTCGTTAAACTCCGCCCGAATCACGGGTTATCTTGTTTACACTCAAAACATACTCTAAAGGAGCAGCGGTCACAATATTTCATCTGCCGATTGTGCACGGAGGTGTAATACAATTAATATAGTTTCTTTTTCATAAATAAAAGCAGCTGAATTTGTGAAAAAGAACAAAAACTGGTTCAAAATGTTGCATGTTACAATCATCAAAGAACAATTCGTAATATGCTGCAATCCGTTGACGCACGCAACGAAAATTCCGTGTACCTTTGAACTCTAACAGAAGAAGCGAACGTAAATCTAAAGAATTTGTTTTATTTTAATGGTTTCTAGTCTCAACTAAATACTTTAACTAATTAACTCTTGGCTTATGGAGCTCACAAGTTCATCGCCGCAGTAACAAACGTTCGCCATTGGATTCTATCTTGGGCAATATCAAGTCAATTTTCATCACGAACACTTACTTATCGTAGATCTCTTCTAATATTGTCCTCCCAACGACGTCTCGGTCTTCCCAATAGTCTCCTTCCATCCAGGATAGAATATAATCTTCGTTTTCCCCCATACGAGCTACGTGACCTGCCCACCTTAGTCGTCGTGATTTCATTATTTTTACAACATCTGGTGAATTGTACAGTCCGTGGAGTTCTTCATTATGCAGTCTCCTCTACTCTCCAATCATCTCGTCGCGTTTCGGCCCGTATATCTTTCTCAAAACCTTATTTTCAAATACTCGTAATTTATGTTCATCTGCTAGGTTCGTACTCCAACTTTCGCAACCGTAAAGTATTACCGGCAGAATAACCGTTCTGTATATTTTCAATTTCAATTTCCTTGATATTAATCGTGATGTTAGAAGTTTTTGGACTGAATAGAAACATGCGTTCCCCGACACTAAGCGACTTATTTCTTCCGTGACCTCATTTTTGCTTGTTACATATGCTCCCAAGTATTTAAATTTGTTTACTTTATGACCTCATCCCTAATTCTTATGTTTTTATTTCCTTCATTCCCTGTGTTTCGGCTTGTTATCATATATTTTGTTTTATCTACGCCTTGTTTCAATCCGTTGCGAATCTTGAAACTATCTAACATATTATTACCTATTCGTACTCTGCTTATGGGGTCGTTGAGGCACATCTTCACTAGTTGAACCAATTTTCTCGGAATTCCAAATCGTATCAAGGAACATTTTACGTCATTTTAAAGTTATATTGTATCTAAGAACAAAGGTACAGGGGTATATACTGTTACATTCGAATGTCAAGAACAATATGTAGGCCAAACTAAACGTAAAGTTTGTGTCAGGGAAACAAACACGTTCGGGATGCCAAACACCCACACCCCACTTCAGGCGTATCCCAACACCTAAAAAACACACAACATAGCATTACTGATGTATCCATTGTACATAAAACAAATTCGGCTGTTGAAAAGAACCAATGGACAAGAGTTGGATTCCAATACTTAAAGAAACATTCGATTGTCACAGATAACATTTTATTTATTCGCCACATTCCGGAGCGTTTGTTGTTGTTATTGTTGTTTTGGGGTTCATTGTTTTATTTATACTTCATATTCATACAAATGCGAACACGGAAGTGACGTCACAGTCTGGCAACACTGATCTTTTACTCTGGTAGTTTCAACGAGCAGTTCAGCATTCTCAGCCTTACTTATCACCATATTACCTATCCTTCCCAATCGTTTGACAATGCCAGCGCACAGACTCGCGAAATATATCACGATTATATTTGTTTGTACGAGTCTACTAAACGAGAGAATTAGCTGCACACCAACAGGTAAGAAAATATTTCACACTAATCATGATTTTTTTATTTTACTGCAAAATTTTAATACATAACAGCATAATTCCGCAAGTTTTGGTGCATATTCGACTTGCCAGAGCATCTAGATCCGGAACCTAGTACTAATGAGTTATGATTTCATCACAGAAGAAGACTCCATACCCCTAGAAGAACTTTAGTGGCTTGCCAAACTTAAATACTAGAAACCATTCTCTATGAGTCTCCCAGTTGTCTTAAAATATATTTTTCAGACTCCGTCTAAGTAACTACCTACGGTCAATGTTGCGCAAGTTTTCCTATGTCATTTGTGAGTTACATAATGTGCTTAATAGGACAGTGTTTTAAATACATCTTCCTTCTTACTTCCACATAAACCTGTTGAATTATCACAACTAAATAGATAATTACATTCGTTTCTTACACCTTTATAATACTGAATTACGTTAATTTTTATCAAATTTGATACATCATCTTAGTACATTAATTATTAACATCGTTTTTTAAAGATTTTCCATTGTCTTAAATTACTTTCCTAATTACAATGATCTTAAATTTCTTCTTTTATCATTAAATCGTACCTAATATCGTACGATGTAACGTATTACCGAAATGCATCTAATACTCGTACGATACTACAGCATTGAGACTATACAGTGAAGTGTTAAAAAGAAGACATTTTAAGTATTTTTTTAATAAAAAATTTAGTTTCGTGTAAGAAATAAGAAAAAAGCAGTTTCACTGTTTCCAACTAATAACCATTTACAGTATTCATACTAATACATGACTATTTACAGTACACATAAACGTCAAATGTTTGTTTTGATTGTCACTCATACTGATACAGCAACCCATTGGCCGTAGAAATTTATATTCTTACTTACAAATTATCTTTTCGAAGACCCTACATAATCACTCTTTCTTCACTCGATCTAAATCCAGTGTCAAGCGAGTACTTCGCCTCTATAGAACAGACTTCGTCTCATGATAAGGACAGAAAAGACAACCCAAACTGAAAAGTGTGAATCTACATTCCTATGTACATCCCTATGAGTACGACAGTTATGGCATGACAGTTAGGTATCACGAATTGGTTTGGTATGTTAGAAAGTGCAACATTTATTAGATTTTATTAAATTTTCAGAAAATGTGAGGGTACTTTTGAACATTAGTATATTAATTTTTAAACAAAACACCCGTTATGAAGGGCACGGAAGAAAAAAATAGCTAACGAACTCCGCCCCAAACAGTAATATACACACATAACGATTATTAGTACAAAATAAAATACTTACATGGTCAGCATCGGGCCTGCGATTTGGCTCCATCTAGACATTGAAGGAAGAAAATGGAAATGTTAATAGCTATAGAGTCCACCACCAATAAAGACCTAACACAAAGCATACAGAAGATAACAAACACAACATACCAGAAAAAGATGCAGTATGTGCAATAAGCGAAAGAAAATTTGTGAGTGTGAAGAGCATTTCCGAATACAAGCGAGTACTCCCGAAGCTTTGTTCAGCAATTACATTTATCTTAAACACTTCACTCATGTTTAAAAACATGTAACAGAATTTCCCAGAAAGAACAGACATGATGTTCAAGAATCTGACAACAAACCAAAAGTAAAGTTAAAAAAAGGAGGTGTAGTGCATTTTCTAAAGTTAACTTCACTACTTATTATGTATTAAATTTAAAAAAGGTTATTAAGTAACGTTTTAATGATCCTTTTAATCTCCCGCTTTTAGTTACCAGTTTGTACAAGAATGAAATTTTATTCTTAGAACACCTTTATGCTACAAGCCATCAAGTCATACTTCATTCTGTTCATGGAAGAAGAAACGGGAAAGATCTCATCTAACTTCATGGTACTGATCTCATCTAACTTCAGCCTGATAAGACAACGGGGAACAAGAGGATAGTCGATTCGGATGTGAACTCAGGTTCTCCTCATTGCGAGGCGAGCACGTTTTCACCGAACAAGTAGGGATTCAATTTAATTAACCTAGAAATAAAAATAAAAAGGAAAAAAATCCAACTTTGAAACACTTGTTTCAAAATCAACAAGCATGACGCATGACGTTTCATTCCTTTTGCCTTTATTTGTAACAAATGTATATTTTCCGTGTACTCTGTTCCATGATTACTTGTATATTCACACTTCTCAATATATCGTCAAGTCCAAACGATGATCACGCACGTCTTATTCACACAAAGGACAAGCTAAGTTACGTTTTTCAAAACCCATTATTAACTAAATGACAGGGTTTCGCTCACCCAGCGAGAACTAAGTCTGAAGGAGGCACTATAGTTCGAGAACATATTCACTTGACAAATTGGGGACAATATTAGTCTGAGAATTTTAGGAGGAAAAGAGACAACGGACCAAAGTAATTAGAAGGAAGTTGAAAGTTTGACACAGTTGTTATCGAAGTCTAGAAGGCCTTGGAAATCCGTGCTGTGCTACAGCCTCCATCTTAGAAACTGGCGGCCATTTTTTTTTTACATAATTTCTGACTCCTCAGTACTAAAAAAAAAAAAAATCTTACAGAAAATAAAACGTTTTTCATATAGCCATTTTTGCGACTACAAGGAAACAAGAAAACAGAAAGTAAATGTTTTTCACATAATTTGAATACAGACATTTACTCGCAGGCTACTGTAAATTACTTACGTGAAGGGGTGGATTTCGGCCCTGGCTCGACCAGGTCATAACTTTCCAGATGCCTGCCCGGACAAAGCAGAAAATCTTGTGGTGGCCTATTATACTGAACATTTTCCTATCCCCACCAATCCTATCCCAGGGCAACAAATTGAAACTGAAATCCAACCCTGCTTACGTGTGTGTACCTTAAAATGCCCGCTGACAACTGTGGCACTTATAAGTATTAACATTTTATATCCGACGCCTTTCGAAGTAATTTTATATTCCTTAATAATAGATTCAATACTCTAACGACACAGTTGTAAGAAGAGAGACAATATAGAGCACAAAAGTTTTAGTATAGAATAGATAAGAGCAGAAAATATACGCACTTGAATTTAGGTAAGTGCTACGTTTGTTTTGATCGTTGACAGAGTTACCAAGGACTGCGAATGATTCATGGTGCTTGTTAAA
>JAGDQP010045068.1:0-14466 GCA_022664845.1 Lepisma saccharinum
ACTTGATTGATGTCCGCTCGCGCGTGCTACTGGTGGTCGGAATATTCCGTTATTCCGAGCCCGGCGGGAAACCTGGAATCCACGGGGCTCACTTGCCAAACAGATAGATATCTTCTCGCTCACTCGCCGGAACCTATACAGGAGAATGGTTATTCAGATCGTCGAAAGTCATGTTTATCCGCCATGGCATTCAAGCGCACAAGTAAGAGTCCTGAGACGATATAGCTATTGCGTCACCGACCACTATCGAGTAATCTTAACAAATGATTTTTCACTTGTGTTAGTGACTAGCAGAGGCCTTTTGGCAGGAGGGACCCGGAGTAACCCCCTTACGCCGCCACTGCGTTAGATGTTTCTTTAGTAACTGGAGATTATGATTATGGTTTCCACGTGCAATAAAGTGTACTCATGATTGAAGTATCGAATATAGTCTACTGTTTTTGCGAAATTCTCTCGTTTCCTATCTTTAGTCTCAAATAAATTTGACGGAAAAGAGATGAAATAACGAGGAAATATCTACTACTTTTGATCCTTCATTGTGGTTCTTGTTTCTCTCTTTATTTCTGTACGAGAGAAGAAAAAACAAAAGAGAATCTAAGTAAGATAAACGAAAAAATTACATTCATTAATGCTCATCTGCCTCCTCGACCACGACTCACAAATGCAAACAATCTGTTTGAATATTGTTTTTCTGTATCTATCACTTTTTTCCCATACTAGCAATCAAAAGCGTGCAACACAAAGCACATTGGAAAATGGGTTATTTGTTTGTTGTTAACGACCATCTGCGTCTTTTTCCTCTTCCATTGGTTTGGTTGAGTCTTTCAGAAGAATGCAGAGAACTTAAATTGTAGAGTGAAACTTGTGATCAAGTATGCTTTCTTTGTTTTTTTTTTTTTTTTTTATCATTTCTGTTTGTTATTTGCTTGTGTTGTGAAACGATATGTATGGAGTACACTTATGCTATGCACTGAGGTTTCTTTTGCGGTTGATGCTGACCTTGGCTCCACTCTCCTCCTCAAATCCATGACTTTTCCAGATGCTGTTTTCAGAGATATGTTATTACTGCGAACGCATGGATATATACATGATAGCCAAGTACACAAATACGCATAAAAAACACCTTCCTTCTTCGTTTCTTTGTTCTTTCTTTCTTTTTGAGTCATATCATCATCACCATCATCATTAGATTCCGACAATGGTGACAGAGGCTTCAAAGTTAGCTTAGCTTTCGCCGTTTTCCTTTCTCCATACGATTTTCCGTTTATACTAATAGACAGACTTATTTTTCCTGCACATATTTCCTGAGATTCCTCTAGCATTATGTTTAAAATGTATAAGTAATATGTGCAATAAGCGAGGGGAATGTATAATTTCTTTCTCGATGTAAATTGTGAACACTTTCCCGCTTCATTGCAAACTCAGCTATGGTAGTTACGAGATCCAAAGCGCTGCGAAGTCGGTGGCAGTTGGTTTAGTGCATAGTGTCGGGTTGTTACCCAGAGAGTCCGGGTTCGATTCCCGGGCATTTTTTTACAACACATCTTTCTGTTTCTTTACACTTCTCAATAATTACTACCTTTTGCTTCCATTTTCATTTTCAACAGTTCGTGCATTTCACGGAAAAGGTTAGAAAATCAGTCTTGTTTTTTTTTCCGTTACATCAATTTTCAATTGTACATGCATAGGTTAGGTAAAGTCAGGTTAGATGTTTTATCTTCCATTATACGCGATTTACATCACATGTAACGTAAGAAACAATAAAACAATCACTTACTGTCACTTGGGATTGTTACTCCTCGAGAACGTCGTACACTTTTTTTTGAATACTTTAAAACGTCGTACACTTTAAAACGAATACTTGTAAAACGCATCTTCGACACATATGCATAATATCTGCTGAAAATTTCCGATTCATCTACTTTTTGGCATTCAATTTTTTCAATACTCCGAGAAAAATTACAAATTTAGAGTTCCCTCGTAGCTCAGTTGGTGAAAATAATGTGTTATCACCGAGACGATCTGGTTTATGTCCATCTGCCGCCATATTTTTACCTGCGCTATCAACAGCGCTTATTCATATTTGGTGATAAGCACCAAACTGTGTTCGAAAATGCCGTTGAACCTAGTAATAAGGGACTGATTAATGTAGAAATTCATGACACACATGGCTCTCCTATTCGTGGCAGCAATTTATCTGTTATCCCCCTAGCGGCGAACAGTGTTACTACGCGACAGTGTTATCGTCTGTGATGTACTAGAACCAAAATTTTGAGCGCTTCTTTCTCTAATTTTCCTTGAACATAAATTTATCTCTTCAAAACCTGGACGATTATTTATAGTCACCCTATATTATCAGCAAAGCTTTGTTCTTTTTATATTTACCGGTTATTTCAAACATTCGGAAATGAAGAACTCCATACTTAGGGAAAAGTTGACAAAACGGGGAGGTGTAACCACAGAGAACAATACAGAGTAGTAGTCTATATTCATAAACAGCTACGCATTTCTTGCTGGCTTCGAAGAAGTTTCTTCTCTTGCCGCTACATGTCTCTGAGTTCAATAGTTCATTTTCTCAAATATTCTGATAAAATCAAGCTTATGATTGGTTCATCCTTACATTTTTAAGCTAAGAGGTAATCCTGAACCAATCTCAGAACTTCAGTTGACTAAGTTCTTTAAGAAAATAAGCTATTCAGTTTAGAGACATCTAGCGGGGTGGGAAGAACCTTCCACGAAGTCAGAAAGAAATGCGTAGTTATTTGTGAATACAGACTACTACTCTGTATGGTACTTTGACACTTTGAGGTGTAGCTTTACTTGGCTGTACTGTAATAAGAAATTAACCAGAATGCTTTTCGGTTGCAATGAAACTTCCATGCTTCTACTACACAGGGATACAGTTAAATATTTCGTGTTGTTTTTGTTCTTCCTGAAATTTGCATTTAAAAGAATCCCCGTTTTGTCTACCCGGTATGATAAAATAGGGTAGTTATTTAATCATTAGTACATTTAATTACATCGAAAATGTGTAACATAAACATAATCTCTGTTTATGAGTGCAGAAGCTATGACAACAATAATAGTAATAAAGGTTTCAATAAATAAACCACGGTGAAAGATATATGAAAATTTTAATTTCTGTTTTGAAAAGTTATGCAAAAATTGCAAAATAGTTTTGAATATGTCTAAAACAATCCCTCATTCTATAGTTATAAAAACATTTTTAATTGTTTCACATAATAACTACTTAGAATATCGATACAAACAGTTAACCACCACCGAGAATCGAACCCAGGACCGCTCTCAGTCATACAAAAGTGTTAACCACTCAGCTAACAAGGATCTTTTCTAAGACGTAATACTTTCCCACTGAAAACTATGATCAAATTATTTATTTTAACCTTCAAAAAAATTTCCGGGTCGCTACCCACATAAGCAGAGGTTGATCTCCACATGCACGTCATCAGTCATCCTCCTCAACGCCCCTCACCCCACCGCACACACACAACATACGTGCATACATAGAAATACAGAAAAATGCAGACAAAGAAGGGAATCCATACAAAAGAAACTCTCTCGGGTGTTTCAATGCGAACATATGTCACGTAGTGTCCTTTCTCAACGGTTAAAATGTATAATTTTCTGCAGACAATCACGAAAAAATAACATTGTGCACAAAAGAAATAACGCTAAAGACAGTAATTGGCTTAATTAACGTAAGCACATGAAAAATTCTTACAAGAATTATACAAAAAGAAGAAAGGAAAGAAATTAATAATATAACCTTAATGGAATGTGAGGCAGTGGCGTATCGTTAGAGTGAAAGGGATCACATAAAAGGGCCCTTGAAGGACCGTGTCTCCAATCATTGAAAATTTCTTTAAGGTCACATAAAACAAATGGATGAGATTGAAATTTCATTTCGTTTGAAAGCATCTCTGATTATGGTTAACAAGAAGAAGTGTTGCGCGAACCGCAATGGCTCAGTGGTAGAGCGCTTACTTCTTGTTCTTGGGGTCTTCAGCTCGATTTCGGTTCATCCCATGTGGGCTTTGTGGTACCTTATGCGTGGATTTTCTCGGGGTTTTCCTGTTTCTTTCCACTTTCTTCATCCCACCAATTCTCGAATCATCATCCATCCGGCTAGAACCAAAGTTGCCTACACAGGCCTTAGAAAAAATTAATGAAATTCTTCTTTCGAAATTCGCTATCTGAACATTTGTTTGTATTTTTAAGATTTTTAGAAATTGTTTATCCAGTTAGTGAGAAGGACTGGATCTCTTTTGTTCGAAAAATTTAGATTGGATTGAACCAGATTCTCTTTCGCTACTCTGTCTCAAGTTTAGGCAAGGATGTTCTAATACAGGATACGTTTGTAGCTATCTCATGCCCAGCGAAAGAGTGAAGCCAAGAAACAACAGCCTTGACCAAGGAGACGCACTTGATAGGTTAGCAGACAACTAAAGAGCTTGCTGCCATCTTTGCTATCCGAAAAGAATGCTTAACTGAGCTGGACTAAGCAGTGACGTTTGGCTTCATGTTCTTGGCGAAATCGCATATCTTCTATTAGAACATCCTTGTCACTTGATATGCGTGGGACCTTGAAGACCCGCTTTTTGTCCGTCTGTTTGTATCTTGTAACATGGTAACTGTTATGTCTACGAGCGGGCTTGAGGTGTCATTGAAAATGTCTCGCCATGAAGAGTTTAGAGCCGCCTGAACTATGGTATTGGTTAAGTGAGTCAGTGTTGCCAACCATTTTAAAAATTGTTTCCATTCAGTTATGCCTATCTTCACCAAAATTTGTATAAACATTATTCGACAGAATAGAAAAATACTGTGGGGGTTCCTGTTCCTAAGCACCTCCAGGTGTCAGTGTTGCCAACCTATTTTATACAAATTAATGTTTCTGAGATGCTATCAATCGATCGGAGCCTACGTGATTATTAGTAGAATCGCAGTGGTAATTTGTTTCCACGCTAATGCAGTCAATATTATAGTTGGACAAATGTCGGGAAAAGGCTAACTGATGTCTGTCTGTCTGTCAGAAACAATAGGCTGTTAGGCAATGACTGCCACACATGAACGGTTCTGAGGTCTACTCGAATTGAGAAACCGATTTGAATTGAAAATTCTTCAACGTCAATCGGAAGTGCATATACTTTCTTTAGGGTTAACAAAAGTAGACACTTTCAGTAAACGTTGTAGATCTCCCCCTTAATCTTGGTATGATCTATCCGTTCATTTACATAGGAATTGTTTTACTAGTCTTATGTCTGTCAGGGGCGTAACTTTTAACTTTTGTTTTCACTCAGTGTTTCGTCAGGTTCTTTTTTTTACTCATCCTATTTTATAGAAATGCAATATTTTTCACACGAACAGTATAATTTCCCGTTCACATATTGTGATTTCTATGGTAAACTATTAATAATACATTATACTCATATATTTGAAGAAACTTCACAAGCCAAAACTCTCCAAGGGTCGAAATAACCACCAAGGCAAATTTCGTCAAAGCGGAACTGGAATATTCTACTTCTGAGAGACAAAAGACGAGTAAAACGATTCCCATGTAAATAAATGGAAAGGTAATACCAAGATGGCGGTGGTGATCCTATTACATCTTGGATTGCACTATCCGCTTTCTCCCCTTAACTTCACGCTACACACTTGAACTCAGGGTGTTATGTACAGCAGAGATGAAGGATATGGAAATACCTAACATGGAAGATACGGAGGGAGAACTGGCGGAAGAAGGAAGAACCACAAACTTTAATCCAAACGAATTCTATGCAGGTCTTAACAAAGGATATATCCTGTCCCGATTGGAAGAACCATTACTTCTGGCAGCCGCCCTTAGAACAGATGTCAGGAACATTCATCCAAATGGTAAAACGATCACCTTTCCAATAATCGACGAAGTGGACAGAATAAATCTACGTTCAAATGGCATAATTACAGATCCACGAAAACTACTGGACTTGATCGACAAAGTATTCGTGAGTAGAGATTTAGTCCCTCCAGTTAAACAACATATACAGACAATTCGTCATGGCGTACGGACGCACAGTGTTCATCCCGACGGAAAAACTCACGACATGTTACGTCCACTTAAGACAACCATAAGTCGTTCAAATTCGTCCAGGTTAACTTGGACAAATAAAAATTAGCCACACAAGAACTAAGGCTATATTGTGAGAAGGAAAAAGTGGACGTGGCATGCATCCAAGAGTCCTATGTTAATAAGGGAAAGATGATGGACATGCCGACCGACGCCACGGTATTGCTACCGGACGACCCGAATCCTATGGTCGCAGTAGTTATATTCAACAGAAAGATTGAAGCGCTGGTGGATTCTAGATATACATGTAAATGGATCCAGGCTTTTAGCCTTAAACTTGGGAAAAAATCAGATTACAATAGCAAATCTCTACTGCCAGTTCTCCATCCTAGCGGATGTTTTTGTAGATAAACTAGAGGAAATTCTGGACGGGCTTCATAGGAGTAACTTACTATTTTTTTTGGGGGGGGGGGGGGTTAATGCCAAGTCTCCGTTCTGGCACTGTCCGAGAACAGATGAAGACGGTGAAAAGTATGAAGACATCATCAACCAATATCATCTAATCATACCCAACAAGGAAAATCAACCATCCACGTTTCAGGGCAGGGCTGGTGCGGAGAGTAATATTGCGACTACGAGTCAGCACAGCGTCATCAGCTTTAATATAAATTTTATGTTGGACGATAATTATAATGACATAAATGAACCTGATGATCTAAACTATAGTACCAAAAGATTACACTTCACAAAGCTAGTGGACAAATTGGACCTACCACAAATTGAGAAAAATATAAATTTGGACGAGCTGGCCAAAGAAATAGAAAAATTAACGCAAGATTCAATTAAAAAAGTAGCACCTAAAATAGGCCAAGTCAAAAAGAGAGAAAAGAAAAAACCTTCTGGAACCCAAAAATTGTAAAACTTAAAACGGAAACTAAAAGCGAGCAGGAAAAGGTACAGGGGAGCTGAGGACCACGAACTTAGATCACAATGCCTGAACAAATACAGACAAATTATACAACAATTTGAGAATGAACTTTTTGAAACTAAAAAGAAAACTTGGGGAAGGTTCGTGGAGGATATCTGCTGCATGCCCTACAAAATAGTTATGCAAAAAATCAAAACGAAGGGAGTAATGAACACATTAAAGAAAGAAGATGGAATTTTACAACCAATTGGCTAGAAACAGTGGAACTCAGTTTCTCCTAATTATTTCCGGGCGACAACGAGGATGAGGATAACGAAGAAAATATACGGATCAGACAAGTAACAGGGCATCATCCCCCAAATGTCGATGAGAATCAAGAATTGCCATTAATAACAAATGAAGAAGTGACGGCTGCAATCAAGACCCTCAAATCGAACAAATCACTGGGACCAGACGGGATTAAGAACGAAATATACAAATCTTTATCAGATTTTTGGACACCATATTTAACCAAATTATACAATGAATGCCTGAGTCAGGGAAGATTCCCAAAAGTATGGAAAGAAACGAATCTCATCATACTGTTAAAAGGAGAAAGCAAACCGAAAACGAGCCCGAAGTCGTACAGGCCTATATGCCTGCTAAATGTGACAAGTAAGATCTTCGAGAAAATGATAGTTAGAAGAATCAACGAGAGAAGAAACAATCTCCAACATTGTTGATTACAATACGGTTTCCGTCAAGGCAAGTCGACCGAGGACGCAGTGAATGAGATATGCGGAACAATTAATACACTTAAACAAGAGAACTGCAAATACGTAATGGGAATCTTCTTTGACATTACAGGTGCTTTCGATAACGTATGGTGGCCATCAGTGTTAATGGAGTTGGAAAATATGGGGGTCCATCCCGCTGTTTGGAAAACAGTCAAAAACTGCTTTCAGGACAGAACAATACAGATAAAAACAGCTGATGGCGTCGTGAGGAAAACACCAACTAAAGGATGCCCGCAGGGATCCGTACTCGGCCCAATAATATGGGACATGATATTTCATGTCAGGATTCGATTCACTGTTAAGAACTTAGACTGGTTAAACACATGAGGTACCTCATTTTTCAGATGTGGGTCCAGTCAGAGTTAGGTGGCACAACCAATACGATCTAGAAATCTTATACATATAGCTGAAATATTTGTCTCCCGTTCTCTCTGTCTGTCCGTTAACAAATCCACACTGTTGGACCAACATATACAAAATTTTATATTGGTCTAGCTTTAGCACATTAAACTAAAGGGAGGTCGTAGACCGTGGGTAGATTCATTTCATCGTGATTATGTTTATCTGTGTTCTCCCTTAAGAGAAGACCTGGCCAGAAGGTCTCTGGGCAATGTGAACCGAAGATGGTTTGCCACTGCCTTCCATCGGATGAAGATGACATCCTAAGGACGGACCCAAAGAGTAACGTGGGTTTCGAACCACTTGTGTCCCAACTGGAATTGACCCCGGAACTCCTTGATTAGAAGGCAGCAAGCGTTACCACTCACCCAGAGAGGAAACTATTCATCTTTTAGAAACTAATATATTTTATCTTCCGGACAATACCCGTGTTGTTAGGGCTCCGTATGAGGAAGGATATGATTCCTTGATTGTCCTCAACCCAACTCCAACGGGCAATAGTATCATCTGTGGAAAATAAAAAGACAAAAAAAAAAAAGAGAGAGAGATGTCTTTTGCTTCCAAGATGATGAATGCTGTTCATTTTCTATACATCCTCTTCTTCTCACGGTGGTATGCTGATCGTACCTCCCCCTTTCTTTTCCATCTTTTTTTTCTCTCTCTCTCTTCTTTCGTCGACACGCTGAATGGTCTCTGCTGCGACTTCGCCCAGCTTGTTACAAAAAGAAAAAAACTCTGGCTAAACTTTACATGAACTGAGCGTACGGACTTCTTCTCCCACTGCTTCGCACATTCTCTCTCTCTCTCTCCTTCTCTCTCCTGCCCCTCTGTGTGTGTATCCTCCCAGTTCGTGTACAAAACATTACCCAAATAAAAAAAAGCTATCAGAGACAGAAAAACGGCGGATGACAAGAAGAAGAAGAGGAAATAAACTTATGTAGAAAAAAAACTAAATAAGAAGCTTGTTGAAGAACAAAAGGCTGAAGTGAAAATAACTTTTGTTAGGTTTTGTTTACAGACGCATTCACGCCACTGGAACGATAACACAAGAAAAGTTGATTGCTTCTTTCCTCCGTTTCCTCTGCTTTTCTTCATATTTTTAACCCTTAGATTGTCTACTTACTCAGGACTTTTTTTCTTCTCTCTCTCTCTCTTTCTTAATCTGGGCGGTCGGCTTTTGTCCTTTGTTGTTTACATCAGTTTGTTGTTATATTTTCAAGTAATTTAACAAGGCGCATACGAAGTTATTCATAAATGTGGTTGAATAGACGACGACTGCGTACTGTTCATATACACTCTATCTAGGCTCATTCATCACTAGAGTTCTGCAGACTAAGTTTAACGTTAGGGTTGATGATGGATGTTCTTTCCGAAGGCAGGTTCTGGCCCGAAGGTCCCTGGTCAATGTAAACCGATATTGGTCTACCATTGCCTTCCATCGGATGAAGATGACGTTGATGATGACGATTTTTGCAACTACTTAGCTGGATTCATTCTTGCCGTTCAGCCATGCTCCTAGGTAGTGTAGGTTGATACTATGTGTTCTTTACAACCTAACCCCAAAATAGAAATCTCAGGTGCCTAAACCACTTACTAATCTTGCTAACGCTGTACATCGTCACTGTTTTCCCATTCTTTTATTCAGTTTTCTCAATGGAATGCGTGGCTTATATGCAATAGAGAGACTCTGGATGCTACTTCCCCACGCCCTTCCCACAGAAGTTAAGCTTGTCCAGATATCCCTAAAATTTGTGAAACACTTAGGTTATAAATTCCAGTGCATTCCAGAACTGTTAACTTTAAATACACGTCTTGACACGTAAACTCTCACTGTTTTATTAACTTTTCAATTTCCTCTGTCAAATGAATTGAATTGAAAACAATTTTTACGTGCCTGCTCACAACATACATCTTACACAGTAAGTGGTCGTTAAGATTTTTTTCTCTCGTTGTGTGTGTGTGAATCGTTATTAACATCCGAAACGAGCTGGTGAGCTTCTAAGGACGGGACCTACTTGGTAAAGTGTGCTCCGAACCACTGCGTTCAATAGACCCCGGCGGAATTTGAACCCTTAACCACGCGCACAGAAAGCGAGCGCTCTAACCTCTCGGTCACCCCGGAGTCTCTTCTCATGGTGTTATACATGGTAATGTATTAGTTCCGTTTCGTCTTTTGTGTATGGGGCTATATAGTCATTGCGTAAGCATTACAACAACGATGAAAATACCATTTGTATCTTCAAACTTTTCAGTAGATGACCATCCGGCAAAGGCAAGGATTTCTTTCTATGATTGTTCCCTCTGAACACAGAGGAAGAAGACAACCCTAAGAAGAAAGAAGATAACAAAGAAGAAAAAAATCTCCCCTTGGGAAATGATAAATAGTGTGATTTAACAGTGCCAGTGTCGAAGTGTGAAATAAACAAATACCATGCAACAAATAGGAATCATAAGCAGATTTTAAAAGTTCTCCCTTCCAATATGCATTGGAACTAACGATACTAATCTACCATTCAATTTTATCTTTATGGGAACCAATAGAGATCCAAAATGGAAGGGGGCCAGAAGAAGAAATCACCTCATGTCTGTGACGTCATGTTTTGTACCTATGCCGTCCAATTTTTGTTTTATGCATTTGTCTTTATTTGTATAATAATACAAATAAAATGAGTGGAGCATACTCCCCCACCCCCATTCCAACCGAGGAACTAATGACCTGGAGAACATACTGGATGCCATGCCAAAAGACTTCTCCCACCAGCAACTATTGTTTATGAAACAATGAGGAATTGCCCTTCAAAACAATAAGGCAATGTCGGAACACAGCTACTGTGCCACAACTAGGGGAATGCGATTTTTCCAATATCGGGGGCAGAGAACCCCAGTTCCCTAACCCTGGACACAGACCTCAAAAGCAAAAAGTGGAGAAGCAAGGGTGGGAAGGAAGGCTTCTAAATTGAATATATCATCGCCAGTACGTTCATAACTGTTTATTATTTTCACATTGATTTCAGTAGATCACAGGTCATCAAAGCTGTATCATTGCTGTAGAGAGAAGTTTTTTCCTATTTTAGAAAGGGTGCTATCTGTGCAGTACGGAGGAGAGGTGATAATGCTTACTTAAGAGGACGAGGGACTTGGCTACGGCGACCTGCAAAATAAGCGTCCAATTTAACATGGATTTTCACATATTTCAGTCAATATCGAGGGTTCATATGATTCCTTCGAATAAATGACTCAATATCCCCTTCAGCATATTTCCTGGCATTAAGAAGGTACTTCAGTGAAGACCTTGCGAGCTATTTTGTGTTTAGAAATAAGGAAATATATAATCGAAATTTCCATAAGAAAGTTGTTACATGAGTTATTACAACATCCTTTATTTCTAACACAAAATACGTCGCGGAGCCTTCACTTATTTACTTTTACTATCCCATAGATTGCGTTTAAAGGGGGTATTGAGTCATTTTTTGAAAGAATGTGAAGAAACCATGATATTACCTGAAATGTGTGAAATCCATGCTAAATTGTACGCTTATTTTGCAAGCTGCCGTAGCCAAGTCCCTCGCCCTCTTAAGACTAGAGAAATCGCCAAATCGTAATGGGAGAAAGCTGTTAACATGTATTTTACTTCATTTATTGGCCTCTGGTTGAACCTGTAAAGAAATACGAGAAGTAAATGTCCGATACAGCACAGATATAATGCAGGATATTCTAGAATATTCCTGGCATATCCGTAGAACATTCCACGAACATCTGAATGTTCGGGATGAGTGTTTGTACTAAGGATATTCCTTGCGATAATCTAACAACATTCTACAAGTATTTTTGAAATTCTTTTAGATATTCTGAGAATAATCTATAGCAGCGGTTCTCAAATTTTATTGTTACGGAACTCACCTTATACGAGGGCAAGTCAAGAAAGACTTGGACTGATTTTTTTTTCTAGGCAATTTATTATTACTCAGCAACAGGCACATGATCCTTTTCAAAGTAGTCCCCGTCCACTTGAATGCACTTTTTCATTCGAGTCTTCCAGTCCTCAAACACGTGTCGCAGGCCATTCTTTGAGAGGTCCTTCAAAACCGCCTCCGATGCCTTCAGAATCTCGGAATTATCGGAGAAGCGGCGTCCACGCAGTCTGGATTTTAGGGCAGGGAATAGAAAAAAGTCGCACGGTGCGAGATCTGGGCTATACGGTGGGTGTGGCACACAGTTGATATTGTGCTGATGTAGGTATTCGAGGACAGCATGTGCCACGTGTGGTCTCGCGTTGTCATGGTGGAGTCTCCAGCCGCCATTGCGAAGGTTTGGTCGTTTCTTCGCAATGTGCTGCCGTAAGGTCTGAATGACTGACACGTAATATGGTGCAGTTACAGTAGTGCCGGAGGGAACAGCATGCTGATACACCATACCAAGATGATCAAAGAACGTGATCACCATCACCTTGCCTGCCGACTTCACAACCTTTGCCTTTTTTGGTGTGGGCGAACCTGGTGTCTTCCACTGCGTACTGGCTTGCTTGCCCTCAGGATCGAAATGATGAAGCCATGACTCATCGCCGGTGACAATTGACTCCACATAGGCGTCTCCACCATCCTCAAACCTTTGCAACAGCTCCCTGCAAGTCTCCACTCGAACGGCCTTCTGCTCTGGTGTCAGGAGTCGCGGAATCCATCGCGCACACACTCGGCTCATGTGGAGGTGGTCATGCAAAATTTTGAAGGCACTGCCATGAGATATGCGTAGTGCGGCTGCCAGATCGTCGATACTGATGCGGCGATCTTCTCTAACAATGACTGCTGCCGTGTTAATGTTCACCTCAGTAACAGCTGACGCTGATACACCTGGTCCACCAGCTTTCGTGATTGTCATTCGGCCATCTTTAAACTCTTTGAACCACCAGAACACGGTACTTCGTGGCAGAGCGTCATCTTTGTAGGCTGCTGTCAACATTCCTAGAGTTTCTGTTGCACTTTTCCCCAGGCGATAGCAGAACCGTATAGCTGCAAATTGTTCTTCTCGTAATGACTCCATTTCTTCTACAGGCGACTTCTAGAGGCGGCGCAGTACATCACCTGCAATAAAAAGTCGTGGTTACCAAACATGCAATGATTCCTTAACAACATTTTATATATATGCACAGCAAGACCCACCCTACTTGTATGCCAAACTATGAAGCTCCAGCGTTAACAGAACTGCCGGGAAAAAAATCACTCCAAGTCTTTCTTGACTTGCCCTCGTAGTTTGAAATATTTTCGCGACCCAACTAGTCTATAATCGATTAGTCGAAATAGTTGCTGGTGGGAGAAGTCTTTTGGCCTATCGAAAAAAGATGAGCTTTGGTTCAAAACATATACACGAAAAGACAGTGATAGGTAATCCTAATGTGAAAGTGGAATAATCACAAAATAAATATTTCTTTTGGTAGTTAAGAAAAAAATAAATTTATTACTGAATGCAGTGGCGGCGCAAGGCAATCTATGGCCCGGGGCAAATGAATTTGATTGAGACCCTTTCGCGAACACAATGGTGAGGGCAGACTTCTACTATTGGCCATAAAATCCTACTTCCCCATTATTCCGAGCCCCTCGGAAAACTGGGGAACTCGCGGGGAACTCACCAGCCAAGATGGAAAACGTCCCATTCACTCGCTATAACCTATGCATGATAATGAATATTGAAATTGCAGAGAGTTTATGCTTTTCAACCATCCGACTACAGGCAAGCGCACAAGTAGGAGTCCTGAGACGACATAGTAACTTCGTCATCGTCCACTATCGAGGTGTTCTACTGATTTATTCTAACGGAAATTATTCACTTGTCTTGACCGGCGCACAGTGGGATGAAACCCCTTCCCACCCCCAACCCCAATAAGAAAAACACGGAAAAATTAATGTCGTCTGAAGCTGAACACTGAGGAAATATTCATTGAGTCTTGGTCAGGGGCTTATAGGTGTGCTATATGCTTCACATTCACACAGAATACGGGATATAGCATGTTTCATCTGTTTAACGGGTTGCTTTTATATCACTGGAGATTTCTTCATAAATTTGATTATCGTGAGGTAAATTAAATGGGTTAATGAGGCTTCCCCAGGTACAAAACGAACAATGTTTCTTCCAGAAGATTTTATTTAGGGGACTCGTGGGGGACTCTAATATGAGCCCCCATTTTGGTTTTCATTTTCAAAACTTTTATTTTTAAGGTTGGTGTTCAAATTATTATGGTAACTGAAACTACAACATGCTATAGAATTGCTGCTGAAACATAAAACAGTTTGAGCAACATTAAAGGC